>JAOPJM010534994.1:0-10017 GCA_027124095.1 Muusoctopus leioderma
TTCATGTTGTAAATGTTTCCAGTCTTATCGGCGTGCACTAAGATGCCGTTGTATTTTTTTAGACTGTTTATTTTATGCTTCAATTGTTCTAAGTACTGGTTTCTGGTTTTTCTGAATTTAATGTTTTTTATCATAGTGATTAGGTCTTGTTCAAAGGTGTCGAGTGCTGCGTTGTGTGGTGGGTTTTTTCTAGATTTAAATATTCGTTTCATTACCTGGTCTGCTTCATCTTGTGGTTTCTTCTGGGTGTCCTTGTCGTAGTGGAAGGCTCTCCAGCGTATTCTTCGGATGAAGGAGTTCGTTTTCTGTATCAGGAGTTTTGTGTATAGCTCATTACTCGGGGGTATGATGTTTTTGAGGGAGGAGTCCAACTCTATTTTTTCCATCATTGTCGATGATGCGGTGGAGCGCTCAACAGCAGGTGGAGCAATGTGGTATATATATATATATTGTTTGTAACTGCAGAACTGCTTCCCATTTATTTATGACATGTTTGATGTACCTGCTTGGTATTGGCGCTACTTTACTCATTGCAAATCTTTCCAGAATACACGGATATGGAACACTGTCAAATGCCTTCTGGTAATAAATCCATGCCGTACTCAGATCCTTCTTTCTTCTAATCAATAAGCAGCAATCTCTTTGTTGATTAGTAACTGATCTTTACACCCATATGAACTTTTTCAGCATCTCTCTAATCTAAGTGAATATTTATCCTTTGCGATAATAATTAATTCTGTAGAAAAAAATATATTTCTGTCTTTGTGCTAGAAATTATTTTCATATGTAGAATGTATTATTTAAATGGCTATTGTAGATGAAAATATATCATACAATGATACATTGAATAAAGCTCGTTTAATTATCTTAGACACACACTGTTATAGAAATGGGGAAGTTTCTAATACAACAAATCAATATTCTGCGACACGTGTGATGTATTGGATGACACCAGTATTGATACGAAACTTTAAATTATTGAATAGTCGCCTTAGAAAATTCGTTTCTTTGATGAGAAAACATGATACTGACCATCTAACGGGGTAATTTCACATCAATAGCACCTTACACCTGAAATGTAACACTTATAAGAAAATGCTCCGAAAATATCAGCAAAGTACTATTATTCTAAGAGACATAGCTTTATATCAAGATCTAAGGGTTGCATCGATAATTGCCTGAAAACTACCAATGAGCTCAAAATGAATATTTTATCTCTTATAACAAGGAATAGGAGTTCTGGTTAAAATTCCAACCAAAATGTTCATTTGCAAACCGGACATTATTACTTGGTAAAGAAAATTAAAAAGGGGTTAATATTTTGAGGATTACTGGTCCAGCTGATCTGACTGCCATAAAATACTAATATAAATAAACACATCTATAGTTTACCAGATGTATCATCTGTAACAACTGTAATTTGATTGAAGGATCAAATGCACAGCAATAATCCTTAGTGTATTTGATTACATGAATAAATATTTATATGGCGATCTTCACGCAAAAAAAATAACGTAAACATCTGACCCAAATTCTAAAAAATTAGTCAATTAGTGGCATAGTTAAATTATAAAGCCTTTTTTTTAAATGTTCTGCGTTTAATTAAAACAATTGTTGGTTAAGTGCCAACATATAATTACTGTCCTTTAGAGAACAACTCTAGTTCAGTGAACCAACTAGGAAGCCTAATAGCAGCCAAATCTCCTTCAAATTACACCCTACCGTCTTGAAAAGAAGGACACATTGGATAATTTAGTTCTGGATGCACTGTGTCCGGGAAAAACGAAGGGATCGTCACGGCTGAAACGCTTTAACTATAGTTCTGGAAGTAATGTATTCCTAGATGCTCCTAAAAAGACAGGATGGTCCTGTTTGGAATGTCTTTGATCATAGATCTGCTCGATCAGGATTAACCTGGTGCTAGACAACAACATCTCATATTACCACATCGCATCATTACCCCAACTATAATGTATTCCTAGATACACTATGATCATAGATCTGTTTAACCTCTATTAAACAAAGCAGCGATGTTACATACATACATACATACATACATACATACATACATACATACATACATACATACTTACACACACACACACACACACACTGACATACTTGGTGTCAAAGTTAGTCATGTCAGCATAGGGGACTATTCATCCTTTCATGTAATGAATACTATCCCTTAAACTTTTGTCATAAATACACGCCTGGTAAAGAAAGCAAAACTGGTTATCTTTTTTGGATAAATACTAAGAAGCACCTGTTTAGAGAAGACTGTAGCAGTAATCAAGTGGTAAAATCAAACTAGTAAATAACATGTGGATTACTACTACATACACCTCTGCAAAACAGCAAACTGGGATCAGCTATCGTCGGTAGTGGAACTATCAAGAGAAATTCCAGTGAACTTTTGAATTCTACAAAACTATACCAATTCTACAAAACGGCTGGGGAAAATCCCTCGATTGGTTACATGAAGATGCCAACAACTCACTTTTGAGTGTGAAGAAACTGTCCCAGCAAGCTACATTTGTTGAGAAGAAATGCTGTTCTGCCTAGCAAAATCAATCATCCAAAATTCACAGTAAATAACAATATTAACAGGCCAATAGATTCTGCCCTGAAGAGAATTTCTAAAATTATGATGAACCATGACCAAAACAAAAATGATAACAATAACACAGAGATAGGACTGCAATAGCTGCTTATGAACAAAAAGAAATGAGTGAAGGATACAAACAGCTCAAAACACAGCTCACAGCAAAATTTCAAAACTTCGCTATTTACATCAACACACCACAAAATGATTGTGACATGAGCCAATAGAAAATCTACTGACTTGATGTTATCTGTGATCGATCAAGTTTCTAAAGAACACCTAGCACAAATTGAAGTTCCTAGATTTGGATACTGAATGCCTTATTGTATTTGTATTGCAAATACTAAAATTTGCCAATAGTAACAGAGATCAGTCATAATGATAACACACAACCAAAGTGGATTGCCTCTCTCTAAAAAAAAAAACATCAAAAGACTTTGGAAAAATATCGGATAATTGGATATTATCGTTAGATGTAAAGTGAATAACGAATTCATGAACCACCAGCTATCCAAAATATATGGGAACGGCCAACAGGAGACACTCACAGGTAAACCAATTTCCCTTTAACATGAACTACAAGTATCTTAGAAAATTACAAGAACATAGGAGTATCAACTGTAAGTTTGCATTAAATGCACAAACTATATATTGCAGCATGAAAGGCCATCCAATCAATGTTGTAAATGCTCCTCTTTGCAACGATCTGGAGTCATTCTGGAGGAGGGGGTGAATCTAGAACGTAAATAAGTAGCACAACCATGATACAGTATGGTTAAATGAACTACGAAGTAAGTACTGTGCAAGCATATGACATCACCAGTAAAACTCTCCTGACAGTTGTTGCAAAACTACCAAATGGAAAATCATCTGGGGAGACCTGATAGTCAGATATTGGTATAGGAAACTCATGCTCTACATACAATATATACTATATATATATACTACTACTACACACACACACACACATATATACATACACCTTCAAAAAGGAAGGATGCATTAGAGAATGTAGTCATTGATATACAAAAAGCTAGATGATCATGGCAGGAAGGCTTTCATCATAGGTTTGCTTAATCACTGCTGACGTGGAACTAAACAACAATAGGCATGGCTGTGTGGTTAAGGAGTTCGCTTCACAACCATGTGGTTTTGGGTTCAGTTCCCCTGCGTCACACCTTGGGCAAGTGTTTTCTACTATAGCCTCGGGCCGATCAATGCCTTGTGAGGGAATTTGGTAGACGGAAACTGCAGAAGCCTGTCGTATATATATATATATATATATATAAATGTGTGTGTGTGCGTCTGTGTGTTTGTCTCCATATCTGTCTGTTTACATCCCGTAACTTAGTGGTTTGGCAATAGAGACCGATAGAATAAGTGCCAGACTTAAAAATAAGTACTGGGGTCGATCTGATCGACCGCCAAGGCGGTGCCCCAGCATGGCTGCAGTCAAAATGACTGAAACAAGTAAAAGAGTAACTCTAAATGTTTCCAGCCAACAAAAAATTCTCTGTGTTGGTCATTCTCAACCTTTCCTCTATCATTTACCTCCTTGGTTTGATGTATTTTGCCATTTACTACCTTGCAAAAATAAACAGTAAATAATCTCTCTGTATAAAAGCCCATTTCACTGCCAAAACACTATCTTTAAGATAGCATGTTAATACGATTTCTTATATTAAAAAAAATTTCTTTTACTTCAATTTTTAATTCCTTAATCAGTAGTGACATACCAAGGCAGACATTTTTATGATCTAGCAAGCCTTGTCTTAAACTCTAAAGGTTTATATCATAGTAATATGTCACAATATCTCTACAACTCTATATAATTAAATGTTTGTACAATTACAAAATAATACAAATTTCATCATTACCATTGACATCATCATTTACCTTTTAGCTACTTGCTAGGATTAGTTGTACCAAAATTATGCATTATGTGAATAATCTCATTCATATCAAAATTCAGATGTTTATGAATATGTTATAAAATGTTGTGACCTCTGCCACACTTGCTGGTATAGAAAATAAGTTGATAAAAGATGGATGATGTTGACAATGATAATGACAAAATTTGTATGCAAATGGGAGTACAACAGGCCATATACTTGAACATGTTTTGACAGTAAATCAGACATATTAACAAAACATTATTTAGTACAGGATATAGATCAAAGTTCCTCTCCTCATATGGCTTTTCTCTTCTCCTCACCTGTTAGTATACTTTAATCTTTTTCTTTGATACATAGTTTCTCTGTAATTTTTTTTTTCTTTCATCTATGTTAGTAGCACTACTATATACTGTTAACCCGTCCGTTACCATATTCTAATGAAATATACTGCCTATAATTTTCAATTAATTTTGAAAATAATCAAGAATTTAGAGGGATTTAGTAAAATAACTTTCTTGTCATTAAGTTGGTGTTTGGAACATAACTTAACAAAAAATTCTTACATAAAATTATAATGGAAGGTTTAAATTGAAATATAAACATTTTAAAACAAATTGTTTTTATCATAGAATCAAGGGTGGTTTCAGACAGGTTGATATGAAAAGGGTTAATAAGTTAGTTATTAATGACGTTTCTTTGCCTATCATATATAGCCAAATTTTTGGAAATATATTTCTTATCAGTGTATCTTTGTAGAGTTTAAAATTTGAATTTAAAATGTTTTTCGTTTTAATATTCTTTTTGTAAGTCATGATAAAAACGATGATATAATAAGTACTATATTACATCATGTGTTCCATAAGTTAGATTTTCTTAAAGTTAATTTAAACTTTAGAAGCAATATATTGCAGAACTAAAGTCATTTTACATCCTGTCAGGATATGTTCAGTGTGATGAGTCAGAGAAAGTTGATGCCTATATTGTTTTTATTTTCAAATTGAATTTTATAATTATGTAGTTAAAATATTTGAAACACCACACAACACATTTTCTAGGCAGTTCAGTACATGAAAGTATATTAAATCTTTATAATATATTAATGTAAACATATTTAGTCTTGCTACAAAATAGTAATATTGGGACTACAGACCTAAATCAGCAAGCCATGGATCAAGTAGAAGTGTAGCTATCACATAACTTGCCTAATGAAGTGTAGAGGTACTAATAAACAAACCCTATTGTATGATCACATAGTTATTTGAAATGATATGCAGCATGATAATGGAACAGTTCAGTATGTGGAAGTATATTTATTATTATAACATTTCAATATACTTCAATCATATTTATTCTTGATGGCACCAGTAACAATATATATACACACAGCAAGGCATGCATAATGCATGTAAATACAGTTAAACAATTTAGTGCCGATATTAATTCAATACTTCTAATTTTTTATCTTGTTCAAAGTGCTAAGGGAGTAAAGCCTTTGTTCATCATCATTATTGTCCATCCCAATGTAAATACAACTGCCTTTAGAGCTCCTTAAAGATACTGATTCCTTCTTCTCTGCATGACTTTGAAGTCTTTTTTGTCAGTAACCAGCTCAATTCAGGTGTTAGCAGGCATGTCAAAATTGACAAGGTCACACTACAAAGCATCTTTGACTTTATCATTTACATATTGCAAGTACCAACTCCCCATATGGAATATTCTTTAGCAATTGAGCTTCATCTATTCAAAAGACATGCCCAGCTCAATGTTAGCAGCAAGTACTTAATACTATATGCATGTTCATTATATGTCAAGATTTTTTAGATAAATTATTATTATTATTATTATTTTGCATGGTCATTGCTTGTGTCAATATATGCACCTGAGTGTTAGTCATGCTGTTCTTTCATGTGACACCCAAAATTATATATAGAAAATGAAAGGTAGTAACCACCATTGGCTAACTACACAAATGCATGTGTGTGTGTGTGTGTGTGTGTGAGTGCAGGAGGTGTGAGTGGGTGGTTAATAAGAACCTACCCTATTCAACAGACTAAAAATATAAGTTGACAGAGCTGTAATTTTCAGTGTTCTGTATGACAGGGGAAATGTGGGCCATCTATTGTACATGCTAATGAGCTTAATGCTTTCCTACTTTGCTGTCAGTGATAAATTTTTGATATCATGTAAAAGAGCTGCATCTCTACAGCTTTTGGTATCAACATTATGTTTATAGCTGTGGCCATCCTACACGTACACCATACACACAAAAATATGAATTAATATGAAAATGGCTACAGAATAAATTTTATCTCTGTGCTGCATTGTCAATTGCAGGTAAGAAATCTTGAGGAATCAAGCCTACTATATTCCAAGTAAGTCTTCCATGTCTGCTTCTGCTACTATCTCCATTTACATATGCTGGATGGTCAGCTACATTAAGTGTGCTCTGACTGACACCCAGCACCTGAATAACTAGCTACATGACAACATGCAACATGGTCTCAGATTAGACTGAAGTAAAGCATATCCAGTATCCTGAAATGGCTGGGTGCTCTTAAGTCTTTGTTTGGCAACTTATAGGTCTGTTTGAAGGAAGATGACTGAGGTTACAAATTTTGTAAGGTTCAACATTTTTCTTTTAATGAGATAGACAAGATAAACCTTGTATTAGAAGGAAAATTGAAACTGCCTAAAATCAGTAGTTTTGATTTTGATTTTTTCATTATTTTAGTTTAATTTAACAAGAAAAATACACACTATGATCTGACTTGCCAACCTGATAGACATTTAATCCTTCTCTCTTGTTCTCTAATCCTTCATCAAGGGATTTTTACATCTGAATTATCAGGACTATTAAATATCTTTAAGGTATCAATTCCACTATTTTTTTTTTTACATTAATCTGAATTGTTGTTATCTTTTAATGCACTACTCTTTCTAAATATACATTCCACAATGCTTCAAGCAAACTACAACACTCTTTTAATCTCCTTGGTCTCTGTAACAAATTGATGAAATTTACTGTTTATGAACATTATGTTATAAATCGAGAAAAAAAAATGAGACTGTTGTATTTCAGAAGATAGCTATATAAGGAGATAATGATGAATTCTAGTGAAGATTGTAGCTTGTGAGAACACACCTACACAGGTTGGGTATCACAGTGTAGGTGTGTTGCTATGACAATATCGATATTACTGAAGAAACATAGATTAAACTTTTAGATGTAGAAAGACTATTTAACAATCTACGTAATTAGTTGTAAAATGTGTTCTATAAAAGACACACATTTTAATTTTAAGAATATATTCATTTTTCACTTAAAAACATTTGACTATTTTAGAACTATTTGAACTAATTTAGGAAATTAGTTGTAAAATCTGTACAATAACAGACTAATGTATTTTAAATTTACAGATGATATTCAAATTTTCCTTTAAAACATGACTGTTTTAGAATTATAAGTAAAGTCAAAGAATGCAGAGATAAAACAGAATTGAGAGAAAAGTAAATAGAAAAAGTGGAAAGAAAATCAAACTACACTATATCTCTTGGCAGCTGAACTTTACTCAGTTATTCATTAATCCCATCATCAGTTTTATGTCGGTTTCCCCTTGGTATAGTACAACAGATCAATAGTACTACTTTCTAAAGCAGTCTCTATTTATTAATACTTCATTTAGTCCAAGCTCTCTTAAGTGGCGTTTTACTATCCCATGACATATCCTCTTTTACATACTTGTACCTACCTAATCTATTATCAACTACTACCTCATTTGCTTTCATCACATTCAAAATATTGCAATCACCTTTCAAATATATTTATTTTCCTATTGCAGATTTCTACTATATTCACTTCATTCTTCCTCAGGCTGTAAGGAACAAGATTTCCTAACAATCCAACATAGATTCTATTATATGGATAGAGAATCCTTTTATATCATCAAAGAACTTTCTTAATCTTCTTCCAAGCAAGACAGACTCTTATTACTTCCTCCACTCTCAACATTGATTAGGTCATTTAAGTGCAGAATAGCACAGAATTGCTTTAATTAGCCATTTTGTAGTTACTTCTCTGTTGTTAATGTACCTGTAAAGCTGGTTCACTGACATTCTACCTGGAATATTATCACATCTCTAAGGTAGAACACATTTTCATTTTGAAGCACTAATTCTCATATAAATACTTCTACTGAACAAATCAGATATGTTGTTGTTGATTAGCCCCAGGTAAACCCCAATTGAGCAAACCTATTAACAAAGGCTGTCCAGCCATGACCACTCTGTCTTTTGGTGGTCTGTCTAGGACTATATTATCTAATGTGTCTCTTTCGTGTTTAAGATGGTAGGGAGTGATTTGAGAGAGATTTGAATGATATTTGTAGCAAGTCAAGCAACGACATAGAGGCTGCCTCATTGGCTCAGATCTGTAGATAACTTGTGTTTCACCTAGCCCCAAGCAGAATCACATCCTTAAATTGGTCCCATTTACCCATACCAATTTGGCTACATTAACCAACCTTTTATACAATTTTTTTTGAAGATGTACCATTTCTATTCTTAGTTGTATCTTTATGGTAGGATCTTGTGGCTCATAAGCCTCTCCCCATTCAACTTTGCTGTCCACATAACTTCCTTATTGTCTTTAATTTTCATGCAGATCCACCAGCACCAACATTGCTTTTGTTGAGAGACTGGTCAGTTCTATCCAATATATGAGACAGTGACAACCTACCAAAGAATGTCAGCGAGGGAACACTGTATATAAGCTTGAGTTACTGTTTCTGGCTCCCCAACTACATCTTGGACATCACATAGTCACCATACCATACCATGCCTTGGAAGCTTGTCAAAGGCAAAGAGAGCTTACCGGCAGTACTGCTAGTGCCTTGAAGTTATTCAAAATTCTGAATGCAATTTTCCACGAGAAGAGCTTTTTTAGGTTTTTCTTGATTATATTTAATACATTTCCCACTACTGGGTCATCATTAATTCCCACTATAGAATGATGGCATCAAATCCAGTCCTCTGTTCTCATTTGCCAGATTATGGAGCACTGTGATTGCCTGGTAACACTCTAAGTTTCCTCTTGACACAGGTTGGGAGATCAGTAATGACTGCAACTGTGAAAATGTTTTTTTTTCTATCTACAGATGACCATACCTGGTCACTATCCAATAATGTTTGAAGATACTTTAACTTCAGTGCATGCAGGTGCATTTTTAAACTTGACATTTTGAGATCACCTTGGAGGGAAGAGTAGCAGAGTTGTTGGTAGTAGATGGAATTTCTAAAGAGGATCTAATCATCCATAAAATTCCATGGAATAACATCTCTCAATTTTAAGAAGCAAACAAGGGAGAAAGCCAAGTAGTACCAGATATTAGAGGTCATGTTGATGTTCACAATCTCAGGATTAAATGAATGAGGTCTTTTGGCCCAACAATAATAATAATTGTTTCTAATTTAGGCACAAGGCCAACAATCCCCAGTACTTGACTGGTACTTTATTTTATC
>JAOPJM010535010.1:0-16779 GCA_027124095.1 Muusoctopus leioderma
TCTCTCTTGTCTCCCTTTTTAAAAATAGGGATTACCACTCCCGATTGCCATTGTTTTGGTGCCTTTCCAGAGGTCCAATAATAAATCTAACGGTCAAAATTCAAATTCCAGCAGTAACATCTACTGAAATCATATTAACCTTGCCTACAATAAAGAGGCAATAACACATGTCAACATCTCTTCCTCCTGAAGATGAGATTATGAAGGTCTAGAAATGTTGATGGTAGATTTAGGAACATTACTGTTCCAAGCAAACTGCAAGGAACTCGTGCGAAGATGTGAAAAACTTTGATAAGAATATAAAACTAGAACACAGTTGTGTATTCAATACACACACACACACACACCATCATCATCATTTTATGTTCACTTTCCATTGTAGCATATATATATATATATATATATATATATATATACACACACGCACACATATATATATATGTATACACACATACCACACATACACACACAATGTTCGTAAACATAAAAAGGAGCAAAGAAAAGATTTGAAAACATTGTAATATATATATATATATATATATATATACACACATGCACACACAAACAAACAAAACAAACACTCAATGTTTAAAATTATTGCAGGCTGCAATACGTTGTTAATCTTTCCATTATTGTGTTACCACAGTTAAGGAAGATTCCGATACTCAAACCAGTAAATATTTATGAAGGAACTACACTTTTTCTACTGTTGTTGTTACAGCTACTACTACTGCTACTGATGCCGCTGCTAACTACTGCTGTAGCTGCTACTAACTGCTGCTGCTAGTGATGCTGCCACTTCACTTGCATTGATTACATAGAACCAGTCACAAATGTTGTGATTTTCTTCTGAACAACATGACGTTCCACTTCCCATGAATGCAACAGCTACAAACAAACACTGACAGTAACGTCAACATCATTAAGAATGATAACAACCTGCATTGAGCCAAGGAAGGTGCTTCTATGTGGTTGCTCAACCTGCTGGAAATAGCAGCCAAATCTTCCTCAAATCACAGACCACTATCTTAAAAAAGGCCCACATTTGATAATGTTTTTTTTTTATCACTTAGTCAAAAGGAATGGCAGTAGCCATGACCCTTTTTCAGGGCTTCTGAGACTGGTGTGAAGGAGGTAGGGAGAAAGATATTTTCAGACTGGAGACCTGTCTCGAATGCTAGCAACAGAGTGGATTCTTCTAAAGGCACCCAAGGGCCAGGTGGTGGTTTTAAACCAAACAACGAATTAAGTCTACCACCCATGTAGGCCACTGCAGGATTTGAACTCAGAATGCAAAGATTCGGAACAAATGATGCAAGGCATCCCTTCTGATGTTCCAACGATTCCAATAGTTAACCACCCTAGATTGGTACTTTATTTATCTACCTCAAAGGGATAAAAGGCCAAGTTGACCTCGACGGGATTTGAACTCAGAGCACAGTGAGCCAGAATGAATACTGCAAGACATTCTAGCTGATGTTGTAATAACTTTGCCAATTTTCCACCTGGGTTTCCTGCACCTAGTAAAAGACAGGATGGTTACAGCTGGAATGCCTTTGATCATAGGTCTGCTGACCTGGTGCTAACAACAACAACAACAACAGCAACAACATAACAACCTGTGAGCCAACAAAGGAGCCTCTATGCAGGTACTCGACCTGCTAGAAATAGCAGCCAAATATACCTCACATCCCACCCTGCTGTCTTAAATAAAGTAAAGGGACACATTAGATAATGTAGACCTCTATAACCCTAAAAAGTGGGATGATCACAATGCTTTTGATTATAGGTCTGCTCAGTCAGGGTTGACCTGGGGCTAAGCATTATCATCATAACAACATGTCGACCTAAAGGCAGACCTTTATTTTACACATTATTACCAGATGAATCTATTCTGTTGTTGTTGTTTAGCCCCAGGTCAGCCCCAATCGAGCAGAAATATGATCAAAGGGATTCCAGTCATGACCATCTCGTATTTTTGCTGTGTACAGGGAAACCAGGATCACATTATCCAGCATGTCCTTTTTAAAAAAAAACGGTGGGGTTGAGGGAGATTTGGCTGCTATTTCTGGCAGGTCGAGTGACCACATAGAGGCACCCTCATTGCCTCATAGATGCTTATTGTTGCTCCTGCTAATGTTGATATTGCTGCTATTGTTGTTGTTGTTGTTTAGCCCTAGGTCAGTCCTGATCAAGCAGACCTATAATCAAAGGTATTGCAACCCAACCCAACCGTGATCATCCCATTTTTTTCCTATGTGCAGGGGAACCCAGGATCACATTACTCAATGTATCCTTTTCTAAGACAGCACAGTGTGATTTCAGGAAGATTTGACTGCTATTTTCAGCAGCTCAAGCAACCACATAGATGTCCCCTTGTTTGCTTGTCTATTCTGCTTTCTAGCTGTGGTGAGTGACAGAAAGAAATCCATTTGAATTGTTTGGTTGAAATGCAGCCAACTGCTTGTAAATAATCTTGTTTACATTTGTAAAGTCAGCCGGGAGATATTGATTTCTCATGTATGTAATATAAGGTCTCAGATATACTCTAGAGTGAAAATGGGAGTGTTTGGTGTTCATGCCCATCAAAAGGTCATTAATGGTTTAAGAGAAGTGGACTGGCTGTAACCAGGAAACAAACATGGATCACGTAGTCTTGGCTCGCCAGGAGCATGCTTTTATATTTTTGGATGTAAAACGAGCTTTATTACTTTTATCAATCAGTCAATCTACCTAAATATCTATCTATCTGCCTGTCTATTTATTTATATATCCATTCATAGATCTATCATATGATATTCCATTCTATTGTATTTATTTACTTAGCTACCTATGTAACCACCCTTCTATCTACCTACCTACCTACCTATCTACATATGTACATACATACATACATACATACATACACACACACACACACGTACATATGTATGTACATACATACAAACTTACATGTATGCATACAAGTATATATACATACGTACAAACCCATCCGGCCATACTTAGATGCATACATACATCTATCCATACATGCATGCATCCATCCATCCATCCATACATGCGTACATACATACATGCATACATTCTTAATCATCTTACCACTTACCTACCTGCCTAGTCTCCTTGCTACCTACATAGCCACCTACCAATATACCTACTTACGTACCCACTCATCTACATGTAAACCTATCTTCCAACCCACCTAGCCACTTGTCTACATATCTAACCACTTAGACACCTACCTATCTAACCACCTACCCATCCAGCTACCTACTTAGCCACCAACCTACTTATCTGCCTTACAACCAAACAATGATGAAACACTGCAATGTTGACACATCCAATGACCGTGAAGAAGTAGGAAAAACTGCAATGTTGGCATAGAGTCACATACTGCAATCTCTGGTCCACAGATGTGCTATCTCCTCACTCTGTCTTTTCTACAGTTACTACAGTGGCCTCTGCTCCTAGGAGCTATCTGGTCTCGTATCACCTCCACCAAGGCTCGTTAAACTCACTCATCTCTTGTCACTCATATTATGTCAACCTCCACCACCACCATCCCAGACTCTGCAGTAATCACTGTACCCAATCCTTCCTCACCAAAACATTATCCCACTGGAATTCCTTCTCTGCCCATGTGTTATGCCTGCTGTTGTTAACTCAAGGTTGTTCAAGAAGAATATAAACTACACCAGTCTCACTGGTCTTGGAGCCATGGGCACAGCCCCTTCTTCCAGACCAAACTATTAAAAATAAAAAAAATGTTTACACATCTAACTCCTATGCTGACACATCTATCTTTATGTTGACACATCTACTCCCTATGTTGACACATCTATCTTTATGTTGACACATCTACCCCCTATGCTGACACATCTATCTTTATGTTGACACATATATCTTTATGTTGACACATCTATCTTTATTTTGACACATCTATCTTTATGTTGACACATCTATCTTTATGTTGACACATCTATCTTTATGTTGACACATCTATCTTTATTTTGACACATCTATCTTTATTTTTACACATCTATCTTTATGTTGACACATTTATCTCTATGTTAACACATCTATCTTTATGTTGACACATCTATCTGTATGGCGGCACATCTACCACTATTATGACACATCTATCCCTATGGTGACACATCTAGCACTGTTATGACACATGTAGCACTATGTTGACACATCTATCCCTATGTCGATGCAGCTATGCCTATGTTGACATATCTATCTTTATTTTGACACTGCTATCCTGTGTTAACACAGCTATCTCTATGTTAACACAGCTATTCCTATGCTGACACAGCTATCCCTATGCTGACACATCTAGCTCTATTATGACACATCTATCACTATGTTGACACATCTATCCCTCTGTTGGCACACAGTGGATGCAGGCATGGCTGAATGGTTAAGAAGTTTGCCTTACAATCATGAGTTCCCGGGTTCGATGCCACTGCATGGTATCTTGGGCAAGAGTCTTTACCATAGCCTTGGGTCGACCCGAGCCTTGTGAGGGAAGCTTGGTAGATGGAAACTGTTTGGTTGTCCGTTGGATGGATTGTACTTGTAATTCAAAGGTCCAGCCTTGTTACATATTGTATCATGCTGATTCGGCTTTGGAATTGCGTTAAAGGTACACATGTCTGTGGAATACTCAACCACTTACGTGTTAATTAACGAGTCAGACATTGAGTTGATCAAACAACTGAATGCTCATCGTTGAAGCCAATGGAAGATCCATCATGTTGACACAGCTATCTCTATGGTGACACATCTAGCATTATTATGATATGTGTCGGACAGAATACCTTGCGGTATTCGTTCTGGCTCACTGCACTCTCAGTTCAAATCCCGCCAAGGTCAACTTTGCCTTTCATCCTTCCAGGGTCGATAAAATATAGTACCAGTCAAGTACTGGTGATTGTTGCTAGGCCACGCGCCTTCACGGTGATACATCTAGCCCTATAGGGCCACAAATCTACTGGTATATAATATACTATATTGCCATATTGACACATTTGTTGTGATGTGTTAATTTAGCAATAGTTGTTTTTTTTACTGTTTAGTCAGGATGGTGCCGGTGCCCATCGCCCTTTTTCAGGGCCCTGAGACAGGTGGGAGGGAGTGAGTTAGGAAGGTATCCTCAGATTGCAACAGAGTGGACTCCACTAAAGGCATCCAAGGGCCAGGTAATGGTGTTAAACCAGGCGACGGTTTAAGTCTACCACCCAAGTAAGCCATGGCTGAATTTGAACTCAGAACACAAAGAGCCAGAACAAATGCCACAAGGCATCTTGTCCAATGCTCTAATGATTCCGCCACTTCACTGACACCAGATTGGTAGTTTATCTACCCCAAAAGGATGAAAGGAAATTTTCACTTCAGCAGGATTTGAACTCAGAGTGCAGTGAGCCAGAATGAATACTGCAAGGCATTCTATCTGATGCTCTAATGACTCTGCCAATTCACTGCTTAGTTGACTTGTGAACCTATTGATTGATGAGTCATCATAGTGTTGACAAGCCTACTACTATATTAACATAGTTTGGCAGAATCGTTAGAGCATTGGACAAAATGCCTTGCCATAGTTAGTTGCAGCTAGTGGCAAGACGGTCCTGGTTTGCACTGGTCCGTGTGAACCAGTTGTTAACTTCTTACTGGATGCTGAAGAGAGACCGACTCAAAAACGTTATGATGTCAATCATGTCACATAATCAAATGACTCCCCTCACCTGTACTTTGGAAATTCAGTTGGCCTTTTAATGTTTTGAAGTGAAAGTTAATCACTATGTTTGCTGTGTCAAATTTTCTATTTTAATGTTAAGTTTGGAAGATTGGTAATGTTTATTTGCAGTGATGATAGTGATGAAATGTACATGAGTGTTTATATGTGTTTGTGTATATATGGATGATTGTGTGTATATATATGTATGTGTGTCTGTAATTATATATCGGTGTAATTGTGTGTTTGCATATGTTTTCCACTACACCTTTTGCTGCTTTGCCTCTGCTCCAATACTATCACCCCCATTCCCTCCTCCCCACAACTTGTTATCGTAACTGTAACTCTATTTGTGGTTTTTTTATGTATTGCACCTATCTACCTTCCCCCTGTTCTGCCTCTTCCCCAACAATACTTTAACCCTGTCATCTTAACTGTATCTCTTTTAGCGGTTGTTTGTCGGATGTATCTGTCTATCTACCTTCCTGTCCAACGTTTTGATCCTTCTTTGTCAACTCACCTCCTAGACTTCTCACCCTTTCCCACCACTGCTCTTGCTTCTCCCCACCAAATTAATTCCTCAACTTCAGTTTTAGCTCTAACCCTTTTGTTACCGTATTTCTAACGAAATGCACTGCCTTTGGAGGGATTTAGTAAAATAAATAACTTTGTCTTTCATCCTTCTGGGTTGATAAAGTACCAGTCATGTACTGGGGTCGATATAATTGACTAACCCCTCCCCCAAATTTCTGGCCTTGTACCTATATAATAAATTATTATTTACACATACACACCTGTGGTGTATGTATATGTATACACCTCTCAAAATAACTTATGCCATAAAATGATAATCTCACTAGATCAGCCTCTTTTCACTGCCTGCTCAAAGGTTTTACCTCCAAATAGCTCCTAACCCTATCCTTCTTCCCCTACACTCTTCCCCCCATCCAGAAGTCTCTACCTTCACACCACTAACCTCAACAGTTCACTCTGAACATTATACTCATTAATATCGCCAAATCATCAATATCCTCAAGTTTGGGAGGTTCTCTAGAAGGCTATGGGCATGGCCTTGTCTCCTCAAACTAACCAATGAAAACAATGATATGAATTATATTTGTGTTTGTTTTTTGTTTTTTGTCCATTGTATGCAAAAATAGGTTGATCTTATATTCTATGGTGAGAAAATAAAAAAAAAGCATATATACATACATACATACATATATAAACATATACACACAATTACACACACACACAAGCCAACATATACACACATGCATCCATATGCAAGCACATTCACTTATATATATATATCCACTTACAATCACAGCCACTCACACACACACATGCACACAAACAAACATATACACACATACATTCATACACAAACACATCCACTTAAATATATTCACTCACAATCACAGACACACACACACATTCACACAAACACACATATACACAATCACATCTATATTAAAACACACAAACAGGTCCATACACACAAATAAGTCCATACACACACAAATAGGTCCATACTCACAACTACACACAAACACATTTTTACATATACAAACACATCCATACACACACAAATAAGTTCATAAACATGCAAACAGGTCCATACACACAACTACACTCACAAACACATTCACACACGAATACATTCTTACATATACAAATGCATCTGTATACATACAAGCAGGTCCACACACACAACTACACACACAAACCCATTCTTACATATACAAATACATCCATATACACACAAACAAGTCCATACACATAACTACACACACAAACACATGCACACAGGAACATATTCCTACATATACAAACACATCCATACACACACAGATTCACACACACAACTGTACACACAAACACTTCCATACACATAAACACATCTGTACACACACAAACAGCTCCATTCACACAACTGCACACACAAACACATCTGTATACACACATTCAAACAGGTCCACACACACACACAACTGCACACACAAACACATCTGTATACACACATACAAGCAGGTGCACACACACACAACTGCACACACTAACACATCTGTATACACACATACAAACAGGTCCACACACACACACACAACTGCACACACAAACACATCTGTATACACACATACAAACAGGTCCAGACACACACACACAACTGCACACATAAACACATCTGTATACACACATACAAACAGGTGCACACACACACACACACACAAACACATCTGTATACACACATACAAGCAGGTGCACACACACACATACAAGCAGGTGCACACACACACACAACTGCACACATAAACACATCTGTATACACACATACAAACAGGTCCACACACACAACTGCACACATAAACACATCTGTATACACACATACAAATAGGTCCACACACACACAACTGCACACATAAACACATCTGTATACACACATACAAACATGTGCATACACATAGACATCTGTACACACATGCAAAAACACATCCATACACACACACAAACACATCCACACACACAAGCAGATCATCCACACACACAACTGTACACACTAACACATTCACACACATCTACATACAAACGTATCATCTATCTACAAATATAGATACCTATTATTTTCCAAGTCTCTCAATCTTCCTCTCTGTCTCTCTCACTCTCTCTCTACCTTCCAACTTCTCACATTCCTCTCCCACTCTCTCTTTCCTTTCACCTTTCTTCTTATCTCTTCCTCTTGCTCTTCTTTCTCTCTAACACCTTACTGCCACTCTCCCATCTCTCTCTATCTATCACTCTCTTTTATGCCTGGTCTTCTCCTTCTGCTTACTCTATCCCTTTCTTTCTATTTATCTCTCCATTTTACTCTTCTTTTTCTCTCAAATTTCTTCCTTCTTTCCCCATATCTCAATCTCTCTCATAACATCTCTCTTTTAGTCCCCATCTCCCAATATCACACTCTCAATATCTCTCAGTATCTCTCTCTACCTTTCCCTCTCCCTCTCTCTCTCTCTCTACTTACCTACTCCCATCTCTCTTTCAGGATCAATTTATTTTTCTCTATCAATTCAATATCCTTTTCAACCATCCAAACTGATATAGATTCCTGAAACATAATATGTTTCCTACTAACATGGCTTAGTTGCTAGGTTACGGAAATACCAGCCAAAGGGCCAGTGTTCTTTGTTGAAATTTTATTTCCATAAGTTTATCTCTTTTTTTTTTTGTCTTTCACAGTCTCTGAAGCCAGAATCAGGACTTTGTCCATTGTTAGACCTTTGTCAGAAGAGATGAGATATGATATATAAAGTATTTATTATTTGAGGAATCAGTTGTAGTGTGCAAGAGAAAAGACTGCGCTGGTATGGTCGTTTGATGTGGATGAAAGGTGGACTGTTGAGTGAAGAAGGGTCAAGTAGATGACAATGACGACGACAATGACGACGATGACAATGATGATGACGAAAATGATGATGATGATGATGATAAGTTCCTGATAATTCAGCTTGAGGCTCAGTCATTGGCTGTTTTCATAAAACTTGTTAACTCTTGATACCAACCCACCTGAGATCATCCCTGGTTCTGTGACTACAGGAAATCTGTCTGTTTTGAAGTGTTTATATTTAAATTTAAACATTCTATCAATATTTTATGTAAGAACCTTTTGTTAAGTTATGTTATAAACACTAACTTAACGATGGAGAAGATATCTATTTTGCTATTTTACTTAAACTTCTCCAAATTCTTGATTATTTTGAAAATTAATTGAAGCATATTTAAATTTAAACATTCTATCAATATTTTTTTTATTAGAACCTTTCATTAAGTTATGTTCTTAACGATGGAAAAGATAGCTATTTTGCTATTTTACTTAAACCCCCTCCAAATTATTGATTATAATTGAAGCTTATAGACAGTATTTCCTTATTAATATGGTTACAAAAGGGTTAAATTCTATATGGTTATATTTAAGGACAACTGAGTTTCAACTATAAAACTTCTTAATAGTTACATAACAATACTGTACAACTGTACACCTATACCAGGGGTTCCCAACCTTTTTGGCGTTATCGCCCACTTTTCCACAAAAAAATCCCCATCGCCCACATGTACAGTAATTTCAAGAACGCAAAAATGAAGCATTATTCAGAACTATTTATTTTAAAAAAATGAAATATTTATTCAGAAGAATATTAAGTTTTCAGTGAGATCCTTGTGGCTGATGCGACGCAGCTAGTGCAGACACATTTGGTTTCAAACTTGTCAATTTTAATCGCAAATCTCCTCGTTTGGTTACATCCAGTCCACTTCTGCTTTTAGAAAGTAAAGTACCAACGTGACTGAAACCAGCTTCAACCAAGTATGAGGTTGGGAAGGCAAGCAAAATTAATTTCAAATGCTTCCATGGATTGGGGTAAGAATTCAATATACTTTGATGATACCACAAGTCTTCTTTGCCATGTAGCCGATATCGCATTGCGGCCTCATTGTCATTTTGTAATTCTATTAGTTCCTCCTGAACGTCGTTTTGGACTTCAAACAGTTTGCTATACCAATTTGGAACGGTCAATGTAATGACATCTTGAAATCGCTCCACCATGTCATCATCCAATGATTGTAAACAGATGAATTATACCGGCTATTATGGTCAATTGCAGACTTAATTACCGAAAATCCTTTGTCACCCATAAAATTTCAGATCGCCCACCATTTCATATAAATTCGTTCATCGCCCACCCGACAGATGATATCGCCCACCGGTGGGCGATATCGCCCAGGTTGGGAACCCCTGCTCTACATCCTAACCTTTGTAGAGTTACTAACAGCTTTGCTAAAATACAATGAGAACCAGATTTTGCTTCGCAAATTATTGTAGATTGAATAATTTTATTTCAATAATAGGTCATTTAATTCCATTGTGAACATAATGCTGTTATGTATTTCTTGAAAGACGACCATGCAAAAGTTGTAGATTTAAATTCTAAGTTATGTTCCAGAATTACATCTATTTGTTGCTCTTTTTAATATTCATTTAATGAGTCAGTTTTCTTGTAACATTTTATTTCATTAAGAAAAAGCAAACAAACTAATGTTCTCTTTTGAATTCTATGAAACGCTTTTTTATTCAGCTAATAAAAAATAAATTACATTTACTTTTTATCCTGCTTGCTCCCTTAATTGTTTTCTTGGCATTTAATACTGTCATTACTCACATGTAATTTTGTATTCGTTTTTTCCTTCTGCCTTACTACTTCCTTGATAATTGTACGCATAAAAATTCATGATAGAATGTAAGAGCATAATTAAAAAGAAATGTTTATTAGAAGGCTCCTGATTCACCAGTTGAATGCTGATCAGTGTCTAAAAGTTCCTGTGTTTCAATGATGAGTATTGTTAGAAAATAAGGTTGGAGTGTATAAAAAGGTTATTTGAGCATTCTTTTGCTAATATGACTGTTTTTTCCTATTTAAGCTAAAGCAGCATATCAGGTGTCAAAGTTGCTTTTTTTCAATAGTAAATGAATACAAGAATATTGTATAAATTTTAATCCATTTAACATTGTATGTATGTATGCATGTGTCTTCGTGTATGTCTCTGAATACTACTGTAAAACAATTATATCAACCTTTCAGCCAACCTAGCCAATGTAATTAAACATATATTTCTATTTTGAATATATAGCGAAAGGTCTGCCTTTAAGGAAAGTTTATTAAGTAACTTATTCCTTGAATTCACTTCAGTAAACTGTAATTAATGTTTTCAAACTATTCTTAAAGAGCTGAAGTATCATCATATGTATCTATCTCTTCATTGATCCGAGGCTCTTGTATGCTGTTTCATTTAACGTAACCTCATATTTCTCATTAGATTCTTCACATTTCATTTATACTTTGTATGCCACAGAACACTATAAATAGCAGATATGAAATTTCAAAAGAGTCTTAGTATTGTTTTCAACTGATATATTATCAACTTATATTTCATTTATACAATTTTTAAAGATGCTGGAAATGATGTGATGACAAAGAAATTAACACACACACACACACACACACACACACACACACATACACACACACACACACATACACACACACACACACACGCATAAATGTATTGGTACAAGTATAGAAGTGCTCAATACATGCTTGTAATGGAAGTGTATATAGACTGATAATATATACTTAGCTAGACATTTTAATTCCTACCTTGATTTCATACAATTTTCCTTCTGCTGAAATGAGCCATGGGAATTGTGTGAAAACGAGTTATAGATTAAAATCTTCAGTTGGCACACATAAATGTGTAATAGGTGTGGGGAGGAGGGGTAAAACATAATGAGTTTAAGCTATTTGTATATTAGTAAGAAGAGAAGAGGGGTTGTTCTTATGGCCTTGTCAGAGAGATACCCCTACAGCTGAATGAATATAACTAGTTATGTATAACTTGAATTGTTGTGAGTTGATAGGGAATATTCCCTACATAGGGAATATGTGGCAAAGTGGGAAGTTTTGAGGAGAGGCAGTTCTGGGAGGAAGGACTGAACAAGGTATTTGCTAAGGAGTCTGAAGGTGAAACAGGGAGTTTGATGAAAGGAAGGCTGTGTAAATTTTATGTATGTAGGGAGGAGAGTCATAGTTGGAATATTCAGAGAAGGAAGTTGTTGTAGTAATATTATATAATATGTAATAATATATCATTTGAAGACAACTGGAGATTATATTGGTCTAAATGTAGGCTAAATTATATAAAAGAGGAAGTAAATAGCCTAATCAATTGTTATTGCTGCTCTAGTAATAACACATCTTAAAAATATAGAAATGTAAACTTGATTTTATTTTTTGTTCTCATCACTACCATCATTATTACATTCTTTTGTTATTTTAATTTAAAGATTCTTTTATACAAATAAAATTAATGATCCCCATATTACATGGAAGAACTATACTGTGTATTTTTGTATCTGTTTGTAAATTTTATTCAATGTCAGTAGCTGTATTTCCTTACATCTTTCTATATTGTTCTGTTTTGTTGTATTTTTCCCCCATTGCAATTTGCAACATATAATTGCAACATTTCAGTGGTAATATTCTTTCTTCCAAAACTAAACTTGACAACTGGGAATCTTGAGCACTCTTCATTATTCAATCTATTTCATAACTGATACTGCACATACAATTCATAGCAATCTGCTATCCTCTTTTTCTTTCTGTCATTAATTTTGTAAGTTCATTAATTTTATGAAATACTGTTCATGTTAAACAAGAGAAAAAAATAGTCTTTTCAATTTCATTGAAAATTTACGTGATTTTATATTGTCTAAATATTCATCAACTCAATGTCATACATACTATTGTATACATCAACTGAGTTAATTAACAGAATCTACGTATTACTTGCAAAGTTCCATTGATTGAAAAAATCTTAACATGTAGAATTACTGTATTTTTTTAAAGGTATTTTAGTGTTAGAATTTCTACTTCAAGTATTATGAATAAACATGTTTTTTCTTAATACAAAAATACATCCGTAGGTCTTTGCATCTGATGTTGCATAATTGGTTCCTTAATGAATTTCCAGTAACTTTTTTCTCTATACAATTAGATATAGTGGGAGTTATATGGATGCATGAAGCTAATGCTATTAGTTAATGTCTGACATGGAATGCAAAAAACATAACTATAAAACTATCTCACTCAGCAGAGAAAAGTAAAATGATATTGAATGAAAATCTATTCAAAGATATTTTTGGTTTTTTTAACTGTTAATAAATTCTTGTAACAGCAACATCTTTTTTTCTCTATTTTTTTTTTACATGCTTGCATGAGTGAGATGTTTTTTGGGTTTTTTTTTTAAACTGTTTGTTTTACAAGTAGTTACCCTTAGCCTATTTTATGGAGCAAGCAGAGTTATGTGCCGTGCTTGAGAACTCAACATCATGGCAGTAGCTGTAAGGTTTGAATTTAAGTCCAAGTAGTCAGTAGTCCAGTACCTTAATCTCACACCATTATACTTTTTTTTTCTGTTCTAGCATTGTTTGTCTGAGTTTAAATATAGCATCTTTCCATGTGTATTGATCCAGAGTCTCTGTGATGTCTAATTTTAAGTCAGTCCTGACTACTTCCATGTCTTTTCTGAAGTACTTCTAAAAAGTGCACCTTCACCACAAATCAATATCACATTTTAAACAATCATACATCATCCACTCATATTACATGTCTTCTCACCAGAATACTCAGTCTAATATGCCTTTAAGACCAGTTCACTTTCTCATTTGTTTAGAAACTTACCTCCAGCTTAACAGTATGTCTCTATCAGACCATACTTAACTAGTTCATTTGCAATCTCTGCAGATCTCCTGTATTCTTCACTCATATTTTATTACTATATAAACACGTCTAACACATATTTCATATAATCTGCCTTCTGTCTGGTGAGGGAAACCTTCTTTTTCAAATAATTTACAATTGTGTGATTACTATTAGGCTAAAATATCAGCTGTTAAACAATTTGTCCCAATTATTTGTTGGAACGGCTTAATTTGCAGAAGGAGGTAGGTGAGTGTGAGGTCCTACAATATCTGGGGATAAATAGCTGAATATACTTTAGATTTAGTTGGTTCAGATAGTTGATACCTCTCACTTGCAATGTATTCTTCATATTCTGGCAGAAAAATCTGATTTTACCTTACAACCATTTAATTGCATTTAAGAGAAAGAAACCGGATTCATTTGCCAAGAAGGCAGCACAAGCAAGTCTAGAAGCTTTGTCTTAAGTGATACAACTATGCTTTTAATATTAATTATAATAATAATAATAATTTGGATTCACAAAAAGGAACTCGAAAGACCAACGGGTATAAGGGGATTGAGGAAGAAGTGACTGTATGAGAACTATTACCTGGTATGTGAGAGAGAAAGATATGACTGCTAATATAGACTAGACTTATATTGTGTCTAGATCAGTGGTTCTCAACTTTTTTTTTTTTTTGGCTCATGACACCTTCTGAACCTAACTTATCTCTGATGCCATTAGTTAAAAAAAGTATTTTACCATTTGCAATGTTTATAAATTGCAACTGTGTCATATAAAAACAAGTGTTTGTAGTAGCTTACAAAACCAACTATTTCTGTGCAGATAAAACTGTATTAGCAAACAAAATTCTATAATGACATAAATGTGCATTAGGAGCATAAGCTATAAGGACTGTCAAAAAATAACTTTAATAAAGTATTTACAAAATAAAAAAGATGTTTTCCAATAAATGCTGTAATAGCCGTTTTGCAAGACATAAGATTACAGTTTCTAGTTGTAACTGTTTGTTCAACAAATTTAGCTTTTCAAATACATCTGAGAAGTAAAATTTATCACACCTGGCAGCAACCAACTTTTCACCAAGCTGCTTACTTTTCAAAAATGACAATACTGTCCAAAAGTACAACAAAGCGACAGAGACAATTACCTTCTGATAGCCACTGCATCAGTGGGCATTGAACTCTTTTTCTTACAAAGTTCCCCAAAAAGATAGTCTTAAAGTGCATTTGATTTGATAAAGTTGACAGTTTTTATTACAATGGAAAGGGTGTTTTGCAGACACCCTCTCACTTTTTTTGCAACCAAGGGGCATTTTTCAAATGCCTCTTGAGCTTCTAGAATTTTCTTACCAGGCTGCTCTTTAAAGTCCATGCAGTGATCCATTGGATCAATTTGTCTGCATAAACAGTCGAAATGAGCTAGATACCCACCTGGTGTCCAGAACAAGGCCTATTTTGCAAATGTGTTGCTCTAGTTGAAAAGCACATTCAGAAAGTTCCTTTTGATTTAAAGGTGATCTACTGTAAACAGTGCAATTTATCCATAAATGACTGAAAATGATTAATTCCATGAACTTCTCTCACCAAATCAATTATGGTAAGTTCTAATCTGTGGTTAAGGCAGTGCCAAATTATCATATCAAGGTAATGTTCCTTGAGAATTGTTGGAACACCAGATTTGATACCTAACATTATGCTCACACCATCACTAGCAAATGCTACAAGGTTCTGTTTCAAGTAAGCATCATCAAATCCATGGTAATAGTAAGCATCATCAAATCCACAGTAATAGTTGCAGCTTTCTGATCAGGCAGTTCATTTAGGTCTAAAAACATAAAATGGGGATCACCTTCCTTATCACTGTCTCATTTGAAATAAACTATTAGGGCTGTCTTAATGCTCAAACTTGTTGATTCATCTATGAGAACAGAAATTTTGCCATTTATCTGCTTGATATGATGGCAAATTTTCCTTTTCATATTAATGGCTATGTGATGAATTATATGTAGCACTAGTGCAGGAATGTAGTCTAATTCCAGTGTCAATACTATTTTTCTTTCAAAGTTCCAGTAAGGCAAAGAGATCAGAGTATGGTCTGTCATTCTGAGCTAAATAGTATGCAAAACAAAAAAAAACAAAAAACTTGCCTTTAGATGTGAAGTATTCATTGTATCAAATGATTTTCATAGAACATCTTCACTAGCTCTATGTTCAGCAATTAGAGCAGCAGTATGGGATTTAGATAGTTTGTGATAAACAATTTTTTTTTCTGAGAGACTTCAAGTGTGTACTTTGATCAGTTCCATAATAGGGTTGAAAGATTTGGAAACTGTAGGTTAGCACAAATGTAGTCATGGTACATCTGCCATTCATTTGTCAGCCTCAAACCCATAACAGTGAAAAGATTCAGATTGCTTATGTCGGGGCATACTTTACACCCAAGTTTATCATCCTTGAAGTCTAACCAGGGATAAGCTTCCTTCGTTTTCTTCCACATTTCTTCAGTCCAAACAGGGATACAAGACTGACTTTAAAGCAACATTATTTTCAGAGCTGCATTTGGACCCAATTAGAAAATATGAACTAGAACAGGGATGTCCAACCTTTTCGTACAGTGGGCCGCATTGACACTTAAAATATTTTTTTGGGGCCGCAAATTAAATTTCATACAAAATGGTTACAGAAAGAAAAATTTTTCAAAATATGCTAATTTCAACATTAAAA
>JAOPJM010535020.1:0-10017 GCA_027124095.1 Muusoctopus leioderma
AAATAAATAAACATACATATTATACATATATATCGGGTGAACATTTGGAGGTGCTGCAGTGCCGCAGTGCCTACCGACGAGCCGCCCCTGCATGGTACATGCTGATACCAAGTCATCCTCAATTGTGAGTGGTGGCTATAGTTTAACAGTCATTAGTTGATCAGTCTGTATTAACTATGTCTATCTCCATAGAAATGTTTGGTAAGTTCAATTGCTGTGAAGAATGAAGAGTCTAAAACTGTAGGCCCTTGCCTTTTGTCTATAGCAATCTCTTCTATAAACTCTCCTATGGACTAATTCTTGCCAACACAGACCCTTTCCAGTTTCCGCCAGTTACAGGGTTTACTCGATGTTGCTATAATCATCATCCACTGACATCCTGGGAATGGGATGATGGAAAATTAATAGCGATCCCAAGGGCATTAGTAGCATTGGTGAAGTAATATGATTTCAAACAGGGCTTAAAAACAGGCCACATATATTGTTCCTTGGGAGTTTACTTCTTACTCTACAGTGTATACACACACACACACACACACACACACACACACACACACACACATGCACATACATGCACACACACATATGTGATCATTATAATATCGACAACAACAACAACAACAACAACAACAACAATAACAACAACAATAATAATAATAATAATTATAATAATGGTGATTTCTTCATTTGTCACTAGGGCAGTAAATGATATTGCAGAGCAAACACACAAAATAGTGGAGAGGGTGAGTTACAGAAGGTGGGAGAATTCTAAAGCTAAAAAAGAAGGGAAGAAATTATGTATATATAAATAGTTTTATTTTGTTGTTTTAGATCCCAATAGAGGAACAGTTACCTAGAAACAATCTGGCAACGCCACACAATTTCCATATTATCCTGACTACTAAAGACGAATGTCTTCTACTAGTTTATGTCCACAGCCTTCAGTGGTATACTTAGAACAGGCCCATTCCATCAGACCATACTCACCACTCTCACCCATATTTCAGCACTTAATAATAATAATGATTTCTTAATATAATGATGACAATAACCCTTTCTTTTTTTTACCTCTAGGGTCATATATACAATGCAAAATGTGTTGCACAAAATTGTTACAAAAATGTGTTGCACAAAATGTTACAAAAGATGTACTTATAATACACTGCATGGAGCAAAATTGTTATATAGTATATTAAAACAGACTAAACATTAATACTCAAAACAAAATGGGCAGCTCACCCACACAAGGGGATGAGAATCTGCCACCAAGGTAGGATCAGAGAACCTCATAACTCTAACCACCATCCACTTTGATGACTTTCTGCGAACTGGGTCCTCTAAAATTGCCCTGTGTTATGACTTATACCGCATCTTCTTAGCAGTAATCATAGCAAATATGGTCTTCAACAACCATCTATCCTTTAGGGATGCCAGGTATTCATTGCCCATCTCCTCGCGAATCAGCAAAAGCTTTGTTTTGGCCTCTGGTAGGTTCATCATCAAGACAGTCAATCTTTGGTTACTCCTTTGTATTACTGTGAAGTTCAGGCACTCCAGAGTTGGGGGCCTTTTCATGAGGGACTTTCAGCTTCTAACTGGCCTTTAGTCTTGGCTCATTTTTTTGTTTTACCCATTCATTATTTTGCCATGTCTTTCTTTCTTTACTACCATTGATGGTTTCTTACATTTTTCTAGGCTATGCCTTCTCCTCGTTGCTGCACAAGACAATAGGGTAGACTGCTGTTCAGAGCCTCTGGCCAGCTCAGTGTTAGAGAAGGAGACCCATTAGCTTCCCAGTGCTCTACGTCGTTGGTTTCTGGTGCCATTGGCACTGAGGCTGTGATAAATACATTTGCTTCCACTCTGGTTATCCTCGGAGCTGTGACAAGTGGTGATGTGGCAGCAGTTCTAGCAGTAGTCATCATCATCATATGTTGCTGTCTATTGCCGCACTACTCTCTTTCCATAATTGGGCAACAGGCCCTGATATGGTTCAGGCTCTCACATATGTAGCAAGTGTATTTTCTGCCCTCCACCACCAATTTGATTGACCGTCTCTCCGCTTTCACTACAGGGTATAACCCTGGGATATCTTTGTGGTCTTTGGGGGCTATCAGGTCCTGGATATCCATGCAAACCCCATGCAACTACATGTTGTTGTGGGTCACCTCTACACTTCAAAGTTGGCTACAAGCCAAAATTCCATATCAGCACAAATGTCCCTGGTTATGACCCTAGTGTTTTTCCTGCCCATGTATTGTGGCACCATCATGTTGGCAGGCATGTAGTGCATGAACTCTGCCTACCTTCAGTCTTAAATTAATAGGCATATGCTTCCATATGCCCTGCCCTTAATAAGGGATCATACATCCTGCCACACATCAGCTAGGGTTCCCTCCACCTCCTCTTTAATAGCATATGGAAATCCCCTCACTTTTGAAAAACAGAGGTGTGTCACTTTCCTTTTTGTCTTTTCTTGGGAAAATTTCTGGTGGCACTCTCTTTTGTGACATACCTCTTCCATGCTTCTACTCTTCCCTGGAGTTAACCCATGCCCTGTATCTCTTTTTGGTTTGCAATGCTATCAAAGATGAGTTGGTGATGTTGTTATTGTTGCTTTTGTTATTATCATATAAATTTGAATTTTTGCCATTATTTTATTTTGTACTTCTCAAATTGTAACTGTTTGTCATTTGTAATTTTTTCAATTTTTTTATGTTATATATGTACACAATAAAATGTCGAATGACAAACCTTCTTTTCAACCCCAAGTAATGGAATGGACGTTTAAATATTCCCAAGCCCTTTGTTGGTGAAAAACGAAACAAAAAAAAAAGATTTTTTCCAGCAAGTAATTCTTGCAGAAATCACTTTCTAAGCACATGCATCAATGATGAACAACAACAACAACAATAATAATAATATTTTTGTACATAGGTACAAGGCCTGAAATTTGGGGGATGAGATGTTAGTCGATTAAATCGACATAGTACTGTACTGGTACTTCATTTTATCGAGCCGGAAGGATGAAAGGCAAAGTTGACCTCAGTAGGATTTGAACTCAGAACATAAAGAGACAAAACAACTAACTGAAGGCACTCTACCCGATGCTCTAACATCATCATCATCATCATCGTTTTTACATCCGTTTTTACATGTGAGCATGGGTTGAACGGATCTTTCTTGAGGCAGCATTTTTATGGTCACCAACTATACTGATTTACTATGGGATTCACAACACTCAATCACTAAACAGCCGCGCATTTGGTTATTGGAGATATAAACAAATGTCACTGGTCAATTTCTGCAATAAACAGCATCAAGCAATGACAAGCACACGTACGCACACATACATACATACATATATATATATATATATATATATTTATATATATATACAACTGGCTTCTTAGAGTGTCTGTCTACCAATTCCACTCACAAGGCATTGGTCGGCCCGAGGCTATAATAGAAAATAATTGCCCAAGGTGCCACGCAGTGGGACTGAACCCGAAACCACGTGGTTGCGAAGCAAACTTCTTAACCACACCGCCATGCCTGCACCTAGCCATGTCTGTGCCTCTGCCAATTCACTAATAATAGCAAACAAATTTTAACTTCAGCACACAGCCACAAATTTGTAGAGGTAAGATGAACTTAATTCAATTGACTTCACTTCAAATCTGGTACTTATTTTAAAAGTAAGAATAAAACAATAACAGCAACAACAATATTAATAATAATTATAATGATAATGCTTTCTTTATTTGTCACAAGGGTACCAAAGGAAGTAAATTACGCAATCACAATAATGAAATAATAGTTCAGCACTGGGATGAAAGAATAACAACTGACATTGCTACTTTGCAGCTTTGAAAAATATCCATTAATATCCATTAAAATATTTAACAAAGAAAACGAAAATCATCTGATAAAATGTTTTATAGACATCCATGTAAGTAATGAATTAATTTAATTTTACTTTGCCTAATATAAGTTATATATTTTTAGCATTGATATAAATTACTAACTGGGAACTAAATGTAAACACACTAACAGAGCACAAATTAAATTAACCCCAGACAAATTCAGCACAAAACAAAACAAGACAAAAAATACCGAGGAAAATCATCATAGCATTTGGCTTACAGTTAAAAGGAAAATGACTACTTTAAATTTGATGCATAAAAAGTTTGGAAAATGGAGTATGGAAAATGCTGCATCTTCAAAAACAAATAAACCAGTATCTGATAAAAATGAAGACAATATAATAAAGAGCTGGACTGTTCTCCTTGAGACTTGCAAAGAAATACAAAATGGCATAAGCAGTCTTGAGAGGAACATGCATGTTTTACTGCTTTACATTAAACCTAAAATGAGAGTGCCAGAAGGTATTTAAATTTGTCCATCTGTTCCTTCACAGTTGATCTTCCGATCAAACCAAGGAAACTATGCTTCCATTGGTTTTCACATTGCTAATACTATCTGTCGGTTGCAACACCTGACAGAAGTGTCACTGTTTTCTTTTCCGGAGACAGGAGGCAGGAATTAAACTCAGAATGCATAGTCAGAACAGATACTGTAAAGCATCCCGTCAGGCACTCTAACAATTCCACCAATACACTGCCCTGGAGTGGTATTTTTTTATCAACCCTGAAAGGATGAAAGGTAAAGTTGACCTTGGCTAGATTTGAACTCAGCATGCAGAGTGTCAGAAAAAATACTGCCAATTCGTTGCCTGCCTTATAAATAGCATATATGTATAATATCTGGAGTGAAAATAACTCTGATTTGGGTTTCAACAGACGAATTTAAGAAAATACATTCTTAAAACCAAAAATATATTAGCCAGAGGAATAGACATAGAATACATTTATATGCGAGTATGTTGTGATGATGAGGGTAGGTCATAGACTGAATTTGTCATCTGGTTTAACACAACCACCTGGTTCTTGGGTGCCTTTAGTGGAGTCTACTCTGTTGTAAACATTTTGGCCAGGTCTCTGGTCTGAAGATCGATTATTCAAAATCTTGATGCACTGTTTCCTACTGCAGCAACTGATGAGATGGAGTTTCTTCCTCTAGTATAGGGCCTACAATTATGCCATGGGTATTGTACTTCTTCCTCTGGCTATGCAATAAAAATAAATAGTAATGAAACAATTTTGGTAAGCAATAGTAACAAATCAACTAATGCAGATACTACAAAAATACAAAGTACCCATAAACTACAAAATGACAAACTCCAGATTAAAATAAAGTTTTACTGAAATGACAAGACACATCTGAATAGCTTACCTAGAAAAAATACTATCTTAATACCCAAGTCTGAAGAAAATATAGACCCAACATCTATTTTTTTACAATATACAAAGCATTATCATCAATTTTTTGGCAAAATGTCCTTTCCTGAAGGAAAACAACATACTTTACAAAGGTTCATATGAATCCAGAAATTAGTTACAGATCAACAAACCTATAACTGAAACAGTAGGAGAAGAGAAAGGGGTATTGGCATAGTATGTAGTGATGTATTGGTTATAAGAAGGCTTCTGATTGTGTTCTCCTCTTATGGATTCTAGAAACATTAACTATGAGTAAGATAGCCCCAATAACAAGCATGTACATCAAGCATGCCATATGCAGTTGAAAATGTTGGGGAATACAGGGATTCCTTCAGGCCTTAGGTGTTTTAGGTGACCACTTGTGATTTTTTCGGGCGCTGAAGCTTTTTGAGGTTTTGGTTTTTCTTATTTATTTTTTTAAGTCTGACACACTGATCAAATGATGAATGTGAAACTCTGATCAAAAAAAGAATGTGAGTTTAGGTGGGAACTATGTATTATGCATTTAGTGTTCCCATCTTTGTGCAGATTTTGGTGTTTAGTTTTGGAAAAGTATTTCATAAGTTGTTAGAATGTGGGTATTTTATCTGAAGTTGTTATTGTTACATGGGATGTAGTGTGGCCTTTGTTAGAGTTATTGATGCTGCTAATTACTTAGTTTAGTGTTTTACTGCTTGTTTTGCCATTTTTATGTTTTTCTATGGTTTATTTTCTTTCTTATGTTGCTGTTTACTTGCTAGAGGCTGAGTTTATTTTATTGTGTGTGATGTTGATGTATTGTGCTTGAAGTTGTCTCTGGTTTCATCAGGTTGGCTATTTCAGTTGTGTAATGGTGGTTATATATATTATGTTGGCTTGTGGAATATGTTTGTAGGATGCATCTCCAGTTATTTTGGGGAATGTATATACTGAAGTATCAAAGTTGTTATTGTTGCTTAGCTTCAAGTCAGCTCTGATCAGAGCAAGTATATGATCAAATGCATTCCAGTCTTGACCATCCCATTTATTTTATTTTGTTGCAGGGAATTTTCATTACCCAAATGTGCCCATCTTTTTGTAATATAGCAGTGTGTAATTTGAGGGAAATGTAGGTCGAACAATCATGTAAACACTCCCTTATTGGCTTGCAGTATCAATGTGATTGTGGTGCGGTTGAATTCTATGAACCTTAATTTTGTCTCTTGATGATGTGGTTACCACAGGGCTTTACTGAAAATTATTCTTGCCTTATGGTTGTCATAGTTACATGTGTGGAACAGAAAATGATGTAGGGAGAGAAGTTGTTGTTAGCTTGGTGATGTATATGGGTGTGGTTTGTTTAGAATGTGAATGGAATTCAGTTACCAAATAAGAAACCTCTATATTGTCGGCCTGCTAGAAATAGCAGCCAAATCTCCTTGAAGTGTCATGCTAAATCCTAGAATTGAATCTATATAGAAAAACTTAGCCATAGATACAATATGCCAGAAAGGAAGATTGGTTTGCCATGGCTGAAACACTGATTAAATGAGGAAAATTCAAAATACAGAAATGTACAAGTTAACACTTGATGCAGCTTCATATGTAGAAGGTCATTACACATGAAATGTCATTTTTATTTATCATGCTAAAAGGTGATATTAACGACAAAAACCAGCAAATATTTAATCAAAATATGATCCACTCGAAGCAATAACATTTTTTCAATTATTTTCTAATGATAAGATCCCATCTATACAGAAATATTTAGGCCAACTAGTCACAAATTCGGTTAATGAATTGATGATGCCTTCTCTATTGTTGAACCTTTAGTTATGGACATGAAGCTGAAAAATCAGGGGAATATGGAATATACTCTAAGACTTCATATCCAAGTTCTCAAAGCTTAAACACTGTCAGCTGAGAGATGTGAGGTCTGCATTGTCATGAAGCAATATTGGCTCATGCCTATTGACCAATGTAGGCTGTTTGGGGGATAATTTGGAATGCATTTCAGTAATTTGACAGTATAACTGAGCTGTTATCGAGTTTCCTGGTTCCAAAAATTAAAAAAATGATCAATTCCTTCACAAGTCTATCAAACAATAACCATAACCTTATCTGGGTGCAATAATGGTTTTGCCATGTGACTTGATTTGTCATGTTTGTCTAGCCATTCTCCAGATCTCTTCCTGTTATCATATAGGATCCACTTTTCATCACAGGTGACAATTTGCTTCAAAAATAGATTCCTGTTTTGTCTCATGACATGCGATGAACAGACTCCAAGACAGTGCAATTTAATTTAGTTCATGTGTGACCCATTTTTCCAACTTCTTTACCTTACCTATTGCTTTAAGATGACGAGGGTCGTTGTTGAAACATAGAAGTTTTCAGCAAGTTCTCGAACCGTTGTTCATGAGTTATTGCCCATTTCTTTGGACAATTCATCATCATTAAGAACAAGTTAGGGCCTTCCTCGGGGTTCGTTATTGATATCCATAATGCCAGATTTAAACTCATTGAACCAACACTGAACTGTTCGTTTTGTGGTAGTCTTTTCCGTGAATGCTTTGTTGATGTTATTGGCAGCTTCAGTTGCATTGTGTCCCAGCTTGAATTCATACGTAAAAATAAGACTTACTTCTTTAGTATTAACAATAGTTATTCAAGGTTCAAAGTTCACCACATATGTTGAATTATCGCTCTATTTACACTGCATCTGCAAAAAACATGCAATCACATATGTAAAGCTATCATTTTTAGTGTTGTTATTTATACTTTGAGAAATACGATATTTCATGTGTAACGACCTAATATCTAAATGCAATGACAGCACAAAATAGCCACTGAAATTCTCATAAAGTTAAGAGAAAACTAGCAAAATATTCACACTTACTAGATAAGATAAAGCACCAAAAATTCACATACGTAAATATGTTTACTTTTCGTTAAAAATTTTCAAAAATTAACTTTTCTTAAGCAATCTCTGAAATATAATCAGCACTGCACAGGCATGGCTGTGTGGTAAAGAACTTTACTTCGTAACCATGTGGTTTGAGGTTCAGTCCCACTCCATGGCACCTTGGACAAGCGTCTTCTATTATAGCCTCAGGCCGACCAATGCCTTGTGAGTGGTATTAGTAGACAGAAATTGTATAGAGAAGCCTGTCGTATATATATATATATATATAAATATATATATGTATATATATGTATATGTGTATGAGTGTGTGTGCGTGCATGTGTGCGTGCGTGTGTGCATGCGTGTGCTTGTCATCGCTTGACGCCATTTATTTCTGAAATCAACCGGTGACATATTGTTTATATCTCCAATAATCAAATGCCCGGCCATTCAGTCATTCAGTGGTGTGATTCCCATACTTCAATTAGTATGGTTGATGACAGGAAGGGCGTAAAAATGCTGCCTCAAGAAATCTCCATCCAACCAATGCTAGCATGGAAAAATGGACGTAAAAATGATGATGATGATGACTGCATATATGTGTATACATACATATATATATATATATATACATATATATATACCTCTCCCCCATCTATTCATATTCAATATACCACCACCTACTTGTCCAAGTTATCTCTCACTTGACACTTAGCACTCTCACCTATTGCCTACATGATGCTATCCATTATGTGACCTCTCCTGCCCTTTCACCTACCATCATCCACCTATGCTGCTACTCATACCACCCCTATCCTAGCACATTTCCTCTCTCACCACTGCCTCCCCCATCACACCTGCTCCCCCCATCATTCACCCTCTATATCACAATCTCAACCACACTCGTCCATTTCTATTCCATACTCTCGGGATGCATCACTCACCCTCTTTCCCACACCCTGAGCCACACTCTTCCATTTCTATCTCACACTCTCAGGTCTCTGTTGCCCTCCAAATGGCAGATAATCTGTAGAGTAGAGGGCTTTTCAGTCTGGGTATTCTCTCTGGTGTTGATGTCACAATAAAAAATGCACCCAGTACACTCTGTAAAGTAGATGCTAATTGAGCAAAGAAAACATAGGGCAGAGAGGGCTCTCTAGTTGTGCCATGGGCATGACAACCTTTCTAGTGTACGATAAAATGCACCCAGTACACTCTGTAATGTGGTTGGTGATAGGAAGGGCATCCAGCCGTAGAAATCAAGCCAAATGAAACATACGAGCAAATCGTGGGCCGCTGACCCGTCTAGGAGAGTGGTGACTCCAATCAGGAAACGACGTGGGCCGAAATCACCCATCCAACCCATGCCGGCATGGAAAACAGACGTAAAACGAAGATGATGATGATGATGATATATATATATATATAGGTATATGCATATGTATATATATATATATATATATGTGCGTGTGTGTGTGTGTGTGTGTGTACGAGCGAGTGCTTGTCATCGCTGGACACTGTTTATCGATTGGCTGGTGAATTTGTTTACATCTGCAAATAACAAAATGTCCAGCCATTCGGTAGTTTGGTGGTGTGATTCCCATATTTAATCAGTATGGTTGGTATCAGGAAGGGTATCCGACCATAAAATGCTGCCTCAAGAAATCTCCATCCAACCATGCTAGCATGGAAACACAGATGTAAAATAATGATGATGATGATGATGATGATGATCTATATATATATATATATATATTACGAAAGGGGCGACATTTTGAAACAGCGTATATATGAATTTCAGCTGCGTATCTT
>JAOPJM010535028.1:0-10017 GCA_027124095.1 Muusoctopus leioderma
TATGTATATATATATATATATATATATATATATATATATATATATATATATGTGTGTGTGGGGGTGGGGTGGGGGTTTGGTGTTCGTATGTGCTGGTGTGTGAATGAGTTTAATAAATGTGTGTATAAATCTACTGATCTACAAAATGTTTCCACTTCTTTGTTTCCAATGTAAGTACATAGAAACTTACTTAACACATACTGAGATACATACACTGTAGACAGTGAGAAAGAAAATTGCGAAACACTTATTATTCATAATGTTATTAAACAACAACCACAACAAAAACAAAAACAATAGAAACAATAATACTAAAAGCAACAACAACAAAATGTACACACAAAAACAAACAAAAATGCATTTAAAAACATCAAAACAAAAGCCAAAGAGATATCAGCTGCAATGACAGTCACTTGGTGATGACGATGTTCATGATGATGATAACAATAAGAAGAGGAAGGAGAAGAAGAAAAAGAAGAAGAATAAGAAGAACAAAGAGGGAGAAAAAGAAAGAAAGAAAGAAAGGAAGAATGGCTGCTGAGACTTCTCAAACTACATGCATATAACTTGCTTGCCAAAGGCACACAAAGCGCTTACATCCATATTCATCAGCTGGGTGCTCACCTGGAGAGCAATAAAATATGACTAGAATAAGAGAAAGGTTACCATAAAGTAATATATGGCTGTAAATAGCAGCTGCTGATGAACCATGCTCTTACAGAAGACAGCAAAAGGAGGGAAACACACCTCAGCATGGTCTGGATTGATTACCGAAAAGCATTTTATAGTATACCACCTTCTTGCATACTGTAAATAATCCGTATTAATAAAACAATCCCAATACTAATAAAATGCATCAACCATGCTATACCAAAATGGAAAATAATATTAATACATGACAAAGATGGGATAAGCAAAACTGACTCTATACCTATAAGAACAGGAATCATTATCCTTCTACTCCTTTGCCTAGCTCTGATTCCATTAATGAATGCCTTGAATGAAAACATCAATGGTTATAAATGCTACGGGCAAACGATAAACTGTCTCATCTGTATGGGTGAAATGAAAGTATTTGGAAGGGACAATAGCCAAGACATAAAAATGAGTATGGGATGAGACAAATGTCGCAAGGTTACTATAAGAAGAGGAAAATTAAGTATAGCTGAGAACATGAATTAGATACAGACACCGAAATTAGAAAATTAGACCAGCTTCAATGTAATAAACTAGAAATTATATGAATTGAAGAGCTTACACAGAAAACAAACATGGAAACTACTAGTATCGTTTCAAATCAACCATCTAAAGCTGATTTAATTAGAATATACCTACTCTGCACTCAGGGACGGTGAGGTCCGATACAAATAGAAAACTACACTAAAGTAACAACAGTGGGACTAGAAAAATACGTAGAAGCAATCAAAGAGAAACTGATTTGTGTAATAAGGAAACATCAAGAAAACAAAAAGCTCTTCTCTATACATAGTGAAACTAGAAAGTACAAATTGGAGACTAAATACAGTGAAGAAAAAGATTTACATTATGGCAAAACAACAGAAAATTTTTGTTTTAAAGTAAACAACAAAATTAAAACGGAATTCCAAAATATACTAAACAAAACAAAAGAAAGAATAACCATTTCATGGCCAATATCCCGCTAAGGGGAAGTAAGCCAGAGTAAAAACCAAATATGGTTTTAAAGATCTCGGCTAAAGGTAGGCAGAGAAGGTCTGATTTTAGCAAAAACAAAATCATGAAAAGAGGTTAACATCAAGTGTAGTCTATGCAATCAATGATTCAATTCACCATATAATTTCTGGCTACCCAATCCTTTCCAAGTGAGAATCTATTCATAGACACAATGGAGTCGGTTGCTACGTCCACTGGGAAATATATCGACACTTAGACGTGAAAACAGATAAGAAGTTCTATAAACATATACCAAACACGGCTCATGACAAAGAACTGGCCACAGTCATCTGGAATAGGATTGTCCAGACTAACAAGGAATATATTTATGATGTGCTGGAACCAAAATGACTATACTCTGATAGACATCTCAAGCAGTTAGCATAGCTCAAACAGTACACTCTCTGCACACAACACATACTCTTACATAATCTATAACCGGCACTATGACACGAAGAACTCACAGAATTCATATTCTATACTGTTGCCACCCATTAATGTAACAACATTCACACGCTTTTTACTCTACACAATCACCGTCATACACCAAAATATATAAAACCAATCAAATAGCCCATACGAAACACAAACACCACCCAACGAAATAACAAAACTCATATTGGACAACGAGTGGAATACTAATATTACAGCAGAATCAAGAAAGCGAATCCGACAACAATAACATATTGATGTAGTATACAAATACAATTCAACATCACCAAGAAATGATGTTGTGCACACCTCAGGAATACGGAGATGTGTACAGTGGAAACTAGCATAACACAGCTGAAAACATGATGATAAATAATAATAATAATTTTTTCTAATATTGGCACAAGGCCAGAAATTTAGGGAAGGGGTAAGTCGATTAAATCGACCCCAGTACTTGACTTGTACTTTGTTTATCAACCCCAAATAGATGAAAGGCAAAGTTGGACTCGACAGGGTTTGAATTCAGAGCGTAGCGAGCCGGAACGAATACTACAAAGCATTCTGTCCGACGCGCTAATGATTCAGCCAATACACCACCCTAATAATAATAATAATGATTTCTTTATTGGACACAACGAACCGAAAATATTAAGGACGATGCAAAAAGATAATGACAGTGGGGGTTTACAAAGAAATCGAGTAAAAATACAATAACATTTAACAATTAACAATCAAATACAAACAACAATATTCCCCATTATGGGGGAGGGCATTACCCAGGAGTAACCAAGGAACCCCACACATCTCGGAAACCCTGATCACCAAGGGCACCACAGGCTAGTGCGCCTCTCTTATCCATTCCTTCCAGCCTACAGGTGCATGCTTAGAGTCGGCCCATTCACTCGTGCCATTTTCGCGACATTCACCCACCTTTCAACAAATTTACTGGGGGGCAGCACTTCCCTCTCCATCCTCACTTTCCTTTCCAAGTGGAACTTGAAAAAGTCGTTGAGGGCTTGGCCGAAGAGGAATGTGTCTGTCTTCAGTCCTTTCAGTCTAGTCCACCATACAACCTCTTTCGCCATAGCCACCAGATAGTGGAAAACTGCCTGCCCTTCCCGGCCAAAAGAAGGCAGTGGGGTGATCTTCACTGTGGACTCGACTGATAGCCGGATTCGTCCCACACGCGACAACAGCTGTTTGACAAAACTCCACAAGTCAGCAATGCACGGGCACTGGGCGAGTGCATGCAAAACGGTTTCATCGCTCTGCGTGCATCTCAGACAGGCCCGTCTGACAGCACTTCCGTGTCTGTAGAATATATTTCGAGCAGGCAATGCCCCCACCCCCCACCCCGGTAGCGCTGCCAGGCCAGTCATTTTTTGGAAATTATCCATAGACCCCGGACCGAAATTCCTCCGGAAAAGACCAGCCAATTCATCTCCCTCGATGCCTAGAGTTTCCCCGAGGACGTCTTTGCTATTGCCCACCACTCTGTAGACCACCACTCTATATACCGCCACTCTATAGACCACCACTCTATAGACCGCCAATGTTGAACTTCCACCGACCGCATCGCCCGATTGGTAGAGGGCTGTGAGCGCCTGACGACATTCAAGATGCTGGGTACCCATTCTTGGTCTTCGCTTGACCCAGGACTGCAGCTCCGTCAAAGAGACGAGCTATGGAAAGACGTGCCTGGCAAAAGGCGACCACACCTGCTCACCGCTCAGGAATCTGATGCCGCAGCCTCAGGGCATGTCTGCGCATTAGCAGCCACGGCATACCGAGCCCAAGAAGTGGAAGGGCAGACGCTCCAATCTGGTGAGAGGAGAACTGGGGCAAGGCACGACGGTCAGGCGGTAATTTATAACGGATGTGACGTACGCGTTCGCCACCTCTGTCCTACCTTTCAATGAGAGCTTCCTTTCAGCCCATTTCTGGGTGAGACTGGCCACTCTGCTCGTCACCTCATCCCAGTTCCTATCCACCTGGAGATCTGGATCAAACCAGAACCCAATCAATTTAACCGGTCCCTCGGACCAGCGTCCCACGACGTTGTCCGAAGGCATGGACTTGCCTCTCCAGCTGCCGAGCTGCAAGCCCACCGACTTGTCCTGGTTATTCTTTGCTCCGGTCATCGTTTCGTAATCCTTTATAATGGTGCCGACCACCTCGATTTCCGAGGTGTCCAACGCCATTATGGTGACGTCGTCCGCATATGCCTACACAAATTTTCCACGTCCCAGTCCAAACGAGATGCCCCTCAGCACCTCCAGTTTCCGCGGTAATGGCTCGAGAGCCAGTACATACAGAACAGATGTGAGAGGACATCCCTGACGGACTGAGCGCGTGATACGAAATGATTCCTAAAGGTGGCCGTTTATTCTGACCACCGAGAAGATGCCGCTGTACATTTAAGCGATCCAGCCTCTGAAGACAGGACCGAAACCAGCCGCCCTGAAGACAGCCGCTATATATCGATGGTCGACCCTATCGAAGACTTTCAATTGATCCGAATTGATCAGAGCCCCACCGAAGTCAGTTTGGTTACCCACACGCTCTATGATGTATCGCATGAGGTGGAGATTGTTGTGTATAGATCTGCTCGGGATCGCACACGTCTGCGCTTTCCCGATCAGACTACTGATGACAAGCGCCAACCTCTTCGCTAACACTTTGGCCTAAATCTTAAACTGTGTTCAAGAGAGTTACTGGCCGGAAATTATCAATGATGTCCCCCTTGTTCGGGTCCTTCCTTGGCAGTGTCACTACTCCCCGGTTCACAGAACTGGGAATTCTCCTATTCTGTTGCCAGTAACAGTAGACGTCTGCCAGAAGGTCGCCGAACAAGTCTGGCATGTAAACGTAAAGCTTGTAGGGCAGACTATCCAAACCAGGCGATTTGCTCCTCGAACAACCACATATTGATAACCGTATCTCTTCAGCTGTTATCGGCTTTTCGCAGCACTCCGCATCCCTTGCCGAGAGTCGTGGCAGGCCGTTGAGGTAATCATTAAAGTCCACCCCTGTGTCCGACCGGCCACTCGCCCCGAACAGTTGAGCAAAGTGCTGCAGAAAAGTCGCACACATCTGCTTGGAACTCAGTAGTATGTGCCCATCCAGGTCCGTCAAAGACCGAATTGTGGCTATGTTGCCTCCGCCACCCGGGCCCATCGAACGGCTTTCGTTCCTTCGTGTCTTAGTGCACGTGCCTTAGCTCCAACAACGCAACCTTCGTGTTTCGCGTTGAAGAAATGGTCAGGGGCCATTCTCGCCCCTAGTACGTCGGTAGCGATGCCTTTCCTAATCGCGTCTTCTAATTTACTCACTAACTCCCCCACCAATCTATTTCTTTCTATTACTAGTTCCTTGCTAAAATGTATCAACTCTGTTCCAATCGCCCACTCAGGGCGCCCCACCATCGGTTGTTGACGATTGCCCCTGTCAACGACAGCCTAACTAAGTTTCTAATCCGGTTCTGGAAGCATGACGCGCCGGCAAAGACACGTTCAGCTTCCAGCGACTAGGTCCCTGCCTATGAAGCCTATCTAGGTCGACCGTACAGATCAGAAATGTGTGGTCTGTGTAACCGACCACTTTGAATTGTGGGCAACCTATGCTATCTATATCTGCTAGCCTAAAGAATACTCCATCTAAATACGATCTGGATGACCCGATGCTGTTTGCCCATGTCCACATTGACGCATTCGGCAAATCCAGTTGGTACCTGTCTGACAGTTGGAACCGACTGAGCAGGTCTGTGAGGCTTTTGCACCCCCTCTCCTATCAGCTAGCTCCACACAGTCGAAACGTGCATCCAAGATGGCGTTCCAATCGCCACTAGCACTAGAAAGCGTGACGTTCCCAGGAAAACCTCCACACGCCAGAAAACTCTGGCTGCCCTGCCGCTGTCGACCACTAGTCTGCAGTCACCACCTTCGCTACCGTTCACGTCCAGAACCACCAACTTACCGTCCGGGTTCAGGAAGATCGTTCGTACCTCGAGATCCAAGCCTTTCCGAAAAAGCACAGCCACTCCACCAGCAGCCATTCTGGGCCGGCTAAGGGATGCATACACATTGTAGCCGTCGAAGATGGCACCGGTGCGTGCGCGTCGGAAATCCTGGTCTCACTGACGACTACTACCACATCTATATCTAGTGACCTGAGGTCGTTGAGCAGGTGACCCTGCTTCCAGGGTGACCCCAAGGCACGTGCATTTATACAACCAAACCTCAGAGCTGCCATGTTGGTAGGGAAGAAGGAAAAGAAAAGGCGTTACCTACCCTAATGGTTTTCGTATTGGCAATCGAGGTGTATCCACCTCCATGTCCATCTGAGGTTCCTTTGGGAAGTTTTGCAAGAGTCTGTTTGTGGCCATGACGTTGGAAATTCCAACATCATGTGGAAACCTCACTCATTTCTCTGGAGGTTTCCGTGGGGAGCCTGATCATTTTAAGATCTTTAGGGACTTTTACTGTACACGAAAGGAAAGCCACTCCCTCCGTCTCGATGTACACCCTTTGTGCTAGGTAGGACAACATTTCTTTTTCTTGTCTTACGATCACAAAGTTGTGCGCGGGTGCATTTTCTTGTTGTTGTTGTTGTTGTTGTGAGTGGAGTTGTGTGTTTGGTTGGTGTTGTTGGGTTTGTGTGTTTGACGGCTGATTCTCTTGCGTGTTTGTTGCTGTTGCGTTTGTGTGTTTTCTTTTTGTTACTGTTGGTGGAGGTGGTGATGGTGTATTTGTTGCTGTTGTGGATTTCATTGCCTCTGTTATTGATGGGGAATTGAATGTAGTGTCATGTGCATCTGTTTTTTTCTTGTTGTTGTTTATTTTTTTTGTTTTTTGCCTTTTCGGGCTTCCCCCTATCACCGCAGGATGAGGTTCCCGAGTCAGATAATTACGACTCAGACGGGGGTAGGGGTATGTTTTTGTGTGTGTGTGTGTTTCTATATTTGTGCATGTAGGAGGGGGAGAAAAGGAGGAAGAGAGAGAGGGACTGCTGGATTGGGGTTTCCCCTGGGTGGTGGGTTTGGTTGTTGATGGTGCTGTTGCTGTTGTGGGAGTTGCTCTTGCTACTGCTGCTGCTGACGGCCCTGATATTGTGGGTGTTGCTGGTGCTGCTGATGTTGCCGTTGTCACGGCCGCTGCTGAAACTGCCGATACCGCCTCTGTTCCTGTTGTTGTCGCTGCTGTTTTTGGTGTTGATACTGATGTTGTTGTTTTTGTTGTTGCTCATTTATGTTTCTTCTTGCTGCTGTTGTTGTTGCTGCCGTGGTTGTTGTGCGTTGTTGTTGTTATTGCGGCGATGGTGACGGCAGCAGTGGCGCTCGTTTCCCCCTGTCCTCTTGTGGATGTGTGGGCAGAAGGCTCTCAGGTGGTCGGTGGCACCACACAAATGGCATCTTATCTTTCAGCTCTCCATCCATACGTGCAGGGAGATGTGGTCCGGGATTCTTTCAAGATGCTCTGGCCTTACGTGTATCAGGATTTCTAGAGTGGTCCCAGACCAGGTCTCTCCCCACCCCGACTTCTGGACCTCCAGCAGTGTGTCGTTCTCCTCTAGCACCACATAGGATATGATCCACCAGTGATCGAAACCTGGTGGGATATCCGGAATTTTCATTCGGGCAGTTCTTCTGCCCAAATACATTGGGTAGAGGGTGAAATCCTCACTCTGCCAGGGGACCACGGAGTGTTGCAGTGCGAGGGTCTCAGTCTTGAAATGACCTCTACACCCCCGTAATGCTTGGCCCTGGATACGTGCTGGATGTCTTGCCATATTCCTTTTAGGGTCTTTTCTACCTGTGCATTCGTCGCCGTTTCTAGGCGACGGCTCTTCGAAGAGATGCACGGTAGTAAAATATTCTCTTCGATATCTCTTCCATGATTTCAGGGTGGGGTTCCCTGAAATGCCCTTCTAGAAGTCTTTTTTTTGCTATCCCAACATCATTGGGGAACATGTTTTTCCTTGTGTTGCATAGTTTCAGGGTTTTTTAAAAAATTAATTTAGTGTTTGTATGTTTTTGTTTTGTGCTATGAAAGCTTCTAGGTCTTAGCGTGAAGTTTAATATTTGTGGGTTTGCTTGTTGTTTCTTTATCTGTGGTTGTTGCTTTTGTGTATTTTCCGGATGTTCTTGCTGTGGTTGTGAGTTTGGTTGTTGCTGTTGTTGGTTTAGTTGTGGGTTTGGGTGCTGCATTTGTTGTGTTTGTGTGTTTTCCTACTGTTGTTGATGTGGCTGCATGTTTGGATGACGTTGCTGTTGGTTGGGTTACGTGTTTGGTTGTTGTTGTTGTTGCGGTTGGGTATTTTGCTGTATTTTTTTCTGTCTTGGTGTTGTGGTGGATTTGTTTGTGGGAGATTGAGTTTTGGAATGTTTGGCGTTTCGCTCACTTTTTTTGTGTTTGGTCAGTTATTTGTTTTTTCTTTCTTTTGGTTTTTTGGATGACTTGCATCCTTCAGTTTTGTCCTCCTGCTCCTTATCATTCGAGGATACGTCTGAGGAGGGCTTTGGAAATAGCTCTGCGTACGTGTGTGTGTATCATTTGCGTTGGTGTTAATGTTGTTCTTTGGGGTGGACTCTCCTGTGAGGTGTTCTCTTGTGGAGATGATGGTGGTGCTGTTCTTCTCTGTCTTGGTGTTGGTATTGGTTTTTTGCTGCTCTTCGTGCTGCTGCTGCTGCTGCTGCTGCGGCTATTGACGTTGTTGTGGTCGTAGTGTTGGGAGCAAGGGAGTTTGCAATCCTTGTGTTTGAGAACAGAAGGCTTTCTCATGTGTCATGCTACCACACAAATAGCATCGAAGGAGGCCTTCTGCCATCTACAACAATTCTCATATAGTCCCAGTTTGTTAATTGGATTCGATCAGGGCCGGTTGAGTGTCCCGCAGGAGTGAGTAGCATTTTCAACTCTCAACGGACCTCCTACATATTTTGGAGTGATGTTGACATGGTCACCACTATTTCCCCATGCTCCTCCAGCATAATCTCTATGTACTGGGGGTCAGTATGAGGTGCTTTCGTTACCCGTCGACCGAGGCAAGATGGCAGGAGCAGGTAATCCTCAGAGGAGCACAAAATTGTGGAGAGTTTTCGGGCCTCTTCCTCGCTATTGCATGACGCTACAATTGCTATGAACACTCTCCCCTATTGATGTGCCATATGACACATATATGTTTAGGCACAGCTTCGCTTGCGCAGGCGACGGGCTGTCAACACTTTTTGTTTTTCGGTTGATGCATTAATATGTTATGGAGCGCCCTTCTTTTCACTTTATATCCTCTTCCTGGAGAGCAAGCGTTTCTTGAGCTATGATTCAATTTTTGTGCCACTCTTGGAAGGCTTGTCAATCTTTGGGTGCATGTGTAACTTGGTTTCGAGTGGGTGCAGTTGCGAAGAAAATGTTTTTGTTTATATTCACTGCATTAGCGTAGCCGCTAGCTAGCATAGCAGTTTGATGTTTTGTGTTATTGGTAGTACTACTGGTGGTGGTGGTGGGGGGGGGGTAGCATTAGAAGTGCTACTAAGACAGTTGTTATTATTGCTAGTGGTGCTCCTGCTCGCTCGTGTTGTTGCTTTTCTCTTTTTTTCTTTGTATCTTCGGTGTTGTCAATGTGGTCTTTGTTGTTGTTGTTGTCACTGCTGGTGTTGTTGTTAATGTTGTTGTTGTTACTGTTGATACTGTTAGCTGTAGTGGTGGTGGCGGGGGCAGTTAGCGAGGGCACTCGTGGTGAAAGGGAGGTTTGGAGTATAACAACAACAACAACAACAACGAAAAAAACAACAAAAACAACAATAATAATAACAATGATGATGATAATAATAATAATAATAATAATAATAATAATAATAATAATAATACTAATAATAATAATAATAATAATAATAAT
>JAOPJM010535039.1:0-10016 GCA_027124095.1 Muusoctopus leioderma
GCATGCTTGTTGTTGTTGATATTGTTGTGGTTGTTGTTGTTTAGCCCCAGGTTAATCCTGATTGAGCAAACCAATGAGGGATAAGTGCCACAGGTTATCTATGCCTGTCTTAAATTTTTCTTTACCAATAAATCTATATGCTGAAGATTATTCTTAGGATTAATTCTAACTATGTTTTTTTGGCAAAATACTGAAACTTATCTGCATTAAGGCTGCCAGTAAATTGCAGTATATTGACTTTTACATAACTGTGTATTACTTACTGTTAAACATAAATGCATTGACTTTGACACACATCAGAAACTATTAAAAGCATTAATGCAATGAGAGGATGAAGCTGTTGAAAGGTTAAGATGTCTTATTTTACACTGACTGTTGTTATTTCATTAGAGACTATTGGACAAGTAGGTTTATTAAAACAATATACCTTATTTTGATAGATGGTTCCATCATTATACGATTCTTTAATCATTTTATTGTAAAATCAATTATTTTTATTGATTCATATCAAATATCAATTATTCACTAAAATTAAAAATATTGATTTGGCTTCATTCTATTTAGTATTTGTTTGTAGTACCGAGGGATGTTCCAGTAGTCGAAAAATTAATCCTTTATATTCAGTTGAACTTGTTTTTTTAGCTCAGAATTCCAAGGCCAAAAGTTTCTTTATCCTGAGTAATTATAATTCAAATAGTAATTAAAATATTCTGAAAATAGTAGGAATGTTGTTATATATTCTTCCTGGTTAAGTTCTGTTCTACAGTTTGCAAGGGAAAACATATCTGTACCTTAGTTTGAAAACAAGATGTATTAATAACTTGTCTATCCTGTTCAGTCTTCATTTATTTGAAATATCAATATCCAGACAATTCAAATGTGATGAGTTCAAGCTGTAACAAGTATTTACAAGTTAATACTTTATTTATACAGTGAGACATTACTGGCATTGAGATGTCAGTTAGATTCAAGATCAGATTATTGTTGATATGATGTTATCACAAAGTCAGCTGATTGGTGATCATTTCTTTACAATATATTATCTTTCAGAAGAAAGCTATCTGCTTTGTCAATAAACTTTCCTTTATTTAAATTCTTCAGTCCATAGGCCACCACCACCACCACCACCACCACCAACAACATCACTTCCTCCTCTATGTTTCTTCTACAGCTACTCCGGCATCCTAGGTCCCCGAACCACCTCCCTACTTACTTCGATTGGGATGGGAATTGCTATCTGCAAGGATGAGCTCCGTGAGATGGACTGGCTTTTTCAGTGCATCTCCCTCGCCATTCTCCGGGGTAACGCATTCGCCATTCTGTCCGGTAGTGGTGGTATGTGAATAAATTACATACATGTTAATAAAATGTACTTTTGTGAATAATAATTATGACCTGTTCAGTTCCTAATTGGATCTGCGGATGTCATTCTTCATGAAGAATGGGCGTCGTTCTCACTGACAAGATCCAGCTAGTGGAAGAATTAAATCAGAAAACACTAGCAGATACAATAGCAACTGATGGACACTTTCCTTTAGAATTTGCCACTTGAATATATCTGTTTCATCTTCTTTTCTGCGTCTCACTACCCATTCTTTGTTCCCCTCCTTTAACTACACACCATGTATAACATACATTTATTCATTACAAGTACCATTACTCTTTGGAACTTTCACTCCTTCCTCTGTGTTTTTGCAGTGTATTAATTTCCAACTCTTCAAGGTCCATATTAACTGTCTCTACCTCATCTATCTCCAGACTCTGCTGATCTAAACTGACTCCCACTGGTTGCATATAATGCAACTTACTCAAAATTCTGTTTTTTTAAAATTATGAGTGGACTGAATTTTCAGCATTGCCAATTGCCAAGGCGATAAAATATTTGACCACTTTGCTTAAAATGCACGAGTTGAATCACTGGCAACTCCTCTTGTAGTAAACTCTATTTACCGTATTAGCTATTAGTTTAACCCTTTCGTTATCATATTTCTAATGCCTATGATTTCCAATTAATTTTGAAAATAATACAAAATTTTGAGGAATTTAGTAAAATAACTAACTTTCTTGTTATTAAGTTGGTGTTTGGAACACCTTATGCACCCGTAAAAACACCTTATGCACCTGTGTTCCTTACCTGTAAATTTCATAATAAATAAGCTGTAAAACACCCGTTTTTAGGCATTTCCTGCTCAATCATTACAGGATTTAGAAAATTTTCAACAGGATATTAAGAGTTAAATCATATGGACATGATAGGGAGTATAGCTTATTAGACTAAAGTACAGCTTATTATACTAAAGTACTAGTTTAAGGAACTCTGAACTTACCACAACAAAACATTTGTAATATAAACAGCTACAAATGACGAATACACTATACAGCTTTTGTTCTTCTCATACCCACTTTTGTACAGCTTTTGTTCTTCTCATATTCCTATATACCCACAAATGGGAAGAAAAACCTCATCTCTTGATAGGAAGCAGGTTGTGAGGGGGGAGGAATAAACTCAGCTGATTCTTTAGGAGTTGGGTAAATGAAAATGCAAGAGAGTGTTGCTGCTGCTGCTGATGATGAAGATGAGAAGGTTAAATATCAAAAGCAAGTGCCTGCTGCTGTTGCACATTGTTTAATATATTTTCCAAAATTCCTAGTATTGTCTTTTTACACACATGCACGCACGCACATGCACATGCACACGCACACACACACACACACATGCACACGTACGTATATATATATATGTATATATATATATATGAAACACGAGCGAGACGTGGGTTGCTGACCCATCTGGGAGAGTGGTGACTCCAATGAGGAAGCGACGCGGGCCGAAATCACCCGTCCAACCCATGCCAGCATGGAAAGCGGACGTAAAACGATGATGATGATGATGATAACATACTTTCATCTGTATAATAATAAGGTTCAATTTTAGAAGTATTAAATATGCATATAAACACTTACATCTTTTTTTGATCCTTTTTGTTGTAATGTTGATAACTGTAGAAATTGGTCTTTCGTAGCTATAATCCATTGTTGTTCTATATCATCTACTGCCTGCAAATATTTCAAGACAAAAATATTTATTAAAAAAATATTACTTTAAGCTTAAATTCCAAAAGGAAAGGTGTACTAGTTTGAATTTTAAATACAGTAAATATTATATTTTCTAAAATGAACAATGATTTCCATTTCCTAATTAACTAATTGGAGTAATATTCAGATTAACAAGTTATTATTCACTCAGTATTTTTTAAATTCCATTTCAACTTCACTTCAATGATGAACATAAAATATAACAAAAGTAAAATCTTGGAGACATACAAACATGAAACAATCATACATCTGAGGAAAATAAAAAGAATTTCTAAAGGCTGTTGTCTAACTCACCTGTGTGTAAAGCATGGACAGTGTCACTCGGTTATTGAGAAGGTCATTATCATATTGCGAGTCCCAGTAGCTAGACACAAAATATTTAAAATAATCAGAATATAAAAGTAATAAAAATTTAGAAGAGAATTTTCCCAAAATTCATTTAATGGTCACAAAAGATGAAAATTAAAGAAGGAAATTAAAAGAAGAAAACAAAGCTGCTAATTTTACTGAAAATATAACAATTAGAAGAACACAAGGTAAGGTTTAAAAAAGACTTTTGTGAATAGATAATTATTTTTTTTACATTTCTTTTATATTTTAACTATCTATGTTACTGCAAGTTGTTGATGAGGCAAAAATGTACATAGTCAGTTTTACAATCTGGTAAGAAATTTAGGCTTCTCCAGACAGCAGAAGAAAAAAAAACAAGAGTTATTTCTGAACATAAAATATTTATTTTAACTGATTCTTATTTAATGGATTGATATTACATTAGATTTTAATGTGACAATAACAATTTTGGAGACATACAAGCAATTTAAGAGAACAGGTATTTAAATTTAAGCAAAGGTTGATATTAATAATCAATAAACAACAAATAAAACTAAAACTTTGCTCAGTATCAAAAGTGACTATTCAAAATTAGCTCCAGTGATATGGTGTTAAGATATGAAAGTTAAATATTCCTCTGGATAGGATACTAGTCGATCACATAATACTCCCAGCCACACGATCTGACACCTAACAGCTAGGCAAACTGGGGTACAAAATTAAGTGTGCTGGAACACAATAAATGCTTGAAGTAGATTTTGAACGTAAAACTGCGTAAAACTTCAAAATGTCAATTGAATCATTACTCAAGTTATAGTTTTGTAGTGAGCTATGTTCTCACATGCTACAAGTTATGCTTCCTCTGGTCTTCCATACTTTTCCTCATTTAGACACACAGGAGCAGGCTTTTGGTGCAAAATTCTGCTAACATTGTAGTTTGCGGAAGTAATGGAGAACTAAGCGAAATAGCATTGCCTGAGCACATGACCAATTTCAGCCAATCAGAACAGCTGCTCATAAACTCCTGGCTGGAGCCTAGTTCTGGTCTATAAAAGATGGATGGTTTACTATTACAAAAGACAACAGCTAGCAGCCTGGCTGCTCAGCTATGCATGCAATCTCTCTTTCAACTCCTCTTGTACTGTCTCTTTCACACACAAACACACATAATTTACCTAATTCTCTACTCAACAAACACTGAAACTCATCTACTCTTCTATCTTAACATTAGAGACACAATGAAATTCTTATCTCCTCCTACTATTAAGTGTGCTGTGAACATCTAAACTTTATTTTGTTATCAGACAATCTCAGTTATTCTTGTACAACTACTCACCATCGGTAGCTATTCTCTTAACAGGAATAAAATTTATTGCTGATATAAAAACACGCAGCCTTGATTGTTAATACTCCATCATCATCATTATCATCATCAACAACTTTAACAAACATGCTTTCGTTAATTCCTGCTAAAGTTTCATAAGAATTACAATGATGAGGGAACAAGTTTTCTAAGTTAAAGCATTACATAGTACAATAAACTGTTGTACTAAAGGTTAATAACATTTTTCCTAATTATCCTTTTCCAATAATTGCTTTAAAAAAAAAATATTTTATGATTAATATACTTCATAATACTTATTTTGATATCAGGAGAAAACTTATAGAAATGATAGTCCTAAATTTAAAAAATTTAAAATAATGTTGTTCTTGACCCAGTCATAGAAGGCTCTAACAGTATTTAAACTTTGATGAAAGCAAAATAATTAGTACAGTTTAAATCAGATTCTTCAATTCTAGCATTAATGGTTTAAAGCCTCAGCTCAAATGAGACCCACAATGGACTACTGCTCTCACATCTGGGACACTGCTGCAACTACATACACAGACATCCTGCATCAAAAAAGAAAAAAAAACTGCCACTTCACTGATTGGCATAAAATTGCTCACCAACACACTCCTGTCTCTTCTACAACTACTGCAGTGGCCCCTACTTTTCAAATTTGTCTGGTCCCATGCTACCTCCACTCAGGCCCTCCAGAATCACTTTTCCCTCCTCTTGTCACCTATATTGCCTTCCCTGCCCCAGGCCCTGCACAAACTCCTTTTCCCAGAACCTCAGCCCTTTGGAATTCTATGTTTTTCCTGCAGCTGTCAACTTGCAAGAAGAACATGAACTGTGTCATCTCACCAGTCTCAGAGGGCCTGCGAAGTCCATGGGCACAGCTCCTTCTGCCAGACAAAACCATTAAAAAAAAATTAAATACACTTCACTAGTGGAACTAGTCTTTTGAAATGTAGCCAATTAGTATACTATAGGGCATTTAGAAGATTCCTATTCTTAAAACTGGGTTGATGTTTTCAAGATGAAACTATATTTTAAGAAAATGGTAAAAAGCATGTAATTTTACCTTTTCCGTAGCACAATACGATGAGGTCCATCTTTATTAAATGCTTTTAAAGAGATGTAGGGAGATTCAAAATCTTGAAGTTTACGAATAACTTCAAAAGAAATAGAAAAAGAAGCCTGAGAAAAACATATAAGAACACATTTATCAAATCAATTGCTGATTTGTGACAATATGGGAAAATATACAAATAATATCTAATTCAATGTCACCAGAGTAATGTGAAAAACTGATACCTATACAGTAAAAAAAACCTTAGATACAATATTGATTTCATTTGAAGGCCAATATTTATAGATGTGGAATATAGTTAATTGAATCAACACAAATAATATACTAGTAATAGATTAATAGATGGACTTATTTCAACAACCTCAGAGGGTAGAACATCAGGAACTGGGCTCAGGAATGAGAGGCCACAAACTGAATGCTGAAACACATTAAGTCTGGTGCACTACCATACCTATCACAATTCTGAGGATAATTATTCAAGCAAATGAAGGGCTAGTATATTTTAACATATGTATGTAGATAATACATGAGAATCTAACAACAAATGTACAAACATTATAGTGATGGTACCAAATTAATATGATCCATGTATAACAGAGTGTGATATGGAGTGGATCCAGACCAATTGACACACAGAATATCCAAGTGGTAGAACTTGGGTTACAGCCAAATATTTGATCAACTAACTCTATGAACAGTCAACAACTGAACTGTTTCATTACATCAAGACTTTAGTCCTCTTGTTCATTTACAACATTATAAAATTCCATATTTGCTGGTGTATAAGTCACAGCTTTTCCCCATAAAAATGCATCAAAAACTTATCCTGCATCTTACGTTTTCCACTAAAAAACCACTTTAACATCACTTTCACTAGATGTATGATGAAACATACTAAAATTGTTTCTTATTCGTCCACAAAATATCGTTGTAAAATAGGAGTGCTTCTTATGCGGAGTTGTGTCTTATACACTGGCAAATACAGTAATCTGAAACAATGTATCTACAAAGTTTCATCCTATAAATGCAAGGACTTCAATAAATTAATAGAAAAAAATAATTCAGCTTACTACAGTAGTGATCGTCTTCTCTCTTTACAAGGTAAAGGGCAAAATAGTAAGTATGTTCTTCAGGAATTTCAATCTGAGATGCAACAGCCTACAACAAATAATGTTTAAAATATTTTATTTTGAGATCATAAGATGATAACTATAGCATAGAGAGAAAAATGGACTAAGATAAAAGAACTAAAAATTAAAATAATGTCTCAAAACGATTTAGATTTGTTAAAACTATTATCTAACCATGATATATTAAATTAAAAGATCTCAAGTTACCTGTCTTTAATTTACATTACTTGGTGTGGATACTTTTTGTACTTATCTGGCTCAAACTATTATGGCACTGACCTTTCTGTCAGATACACCATGTATGTAGGTATAAATCAAATAATGTAAGTTTCCAATCCATAACTGAGAGTAATAAAACAATTCCTCAGCCACTTCAATGGGATATTGTGGGATACAATATTGTGTAGTGCTAAGATTTATTAAATATTCAGAAATGTAAAATCAGTATATATCAGAATACACCAGCACTATCAATCAATAACAGAGGAAGTAGGTTTCTACCCAATTTTAAGCTGGAGATTAAATCTTTTATATTCCTCTGTTGTAAATATATTTAGGATATGCTACTAACATACTATTTTTAGGATATATATGTAAATATATTTAGGATATGCTACTAACATACTATTTTTTTCCTGCTTTAAAGATTCTATACTATCATTTAAATATGACATTTATTTTATAAATCTATATTCAAGTTTACTTTATTTTAGTGTTCAGGATACCCAATTTCAGCACCCATAGTATGCCACTACCTAACACAAGAGTTTGGGTTATTTAATTTGAATTATTATGAAATTTTTCTTTTTTGCTATTTTTTGTTATTAAGAAAAATCCAAAAGAGAACTGGCAGAGGTTATACTTTATAGTTAAGTGGTTTACCATTTTGGTCACTCAAGTTATACAAACAAATACAGAAAACTAAAGAAAAAAATCAAATACAGTTTGTATTTGGAGTTGTTAATTGATGCCTGTAAAGTCAATGGCTGAGCCAAATGTTTGAGAAGTGCAAAGATATCAAGTTATCTCAAGTCATGAGTAACAATAAATAGCAACAACACTTGGAACTCTCTCTTCTCTTCCTTGATAAAGAGCCAGTAGCTCAAAATGTTGGCTCCCTTCCTTTCCCCACAGTAACTACATTTATATAAACTACCACAATTCTTCTTGGAATATGTCAACAACAAAGACACCAGTTTCCGATAATTCTAGATTTAACAATAAACAAGTCAGAATTACTTATAAAATAGTTGATATATTTGAAAGAGAACATTTTTAAATCTGAAAACCTACCTCTAACACATCTTCTGTTTGGTCTGTTGAAGTAATAATTACAGTTAATTTATGGTCATTCATGAGGTATACTTCTAAGTTTACAGATTCTTCCATTTGTTGCATACTTTCCTGTTTAAAGGAAAAAAATTAAAAAAATACACTAAAATGGTATCTAAAATTTCAAGACAGGGAAACAGGGAATAATAGACAGGAAATTTTAATAACTTTTAGTTATTTTTATTTTTATTATTGGGGGGGGGGTACCTATTTTCTCTCAATAAGCAACTACTGGGAATTTGTCACTATAAAACATATAGATGTCAGGTATGGGAGTAAAGGTCCATGTATGTGTTGTCCATATGTGTGCAAGAAGCTGAAGACAATAACAACAGAATTGATTACAGCAATTATCCCAATGTATCTATATGTATGAAAATGGTAATAATATTTTTCAGAAATGAAAAATTCAAAAACTTTTTCTTCAGGCATAGAACTGTATAAAGTTATATTTACTGACATGATAGCACATTCTAAAAAGTTATATTAAATAACTATCCCTTTTACTCAAGTAGCCAGTTGATGTTCAAATTTTTGTCAAAATATGAATATATAAAATAGAATCTGTCAAGTCTAAATCAAAATGAAAATCACTACTGCTATTATAAAATATTGACATAAATTATAGCTGCTCATTCTGCATAACTTCAGGAAGTTATTAAACAAAGACTACACAAAAGTCAACTGTGCTTCATTACAAAATAATTTTTTTTTTTTAAATCAAGTTTTTTTCCTGAATAACATACTGTTTAAGAATATTTTTTTCAAACTGTTGAGTATTTAACAAGAAGCTATTGAATTCTGCATACCTTGCAGGAACTACTGCACCAGACATTTAGTAATTAAAAAGTCCAGAATAATTTAGGAAAATTTTACCACACATCATGAAGTTTCCTAGATATTAAGATATAAAATCATCTAAGATACTAGCCCGAATTTCCTAATCTAGAGTAGGCTAGAGTTTAAAGAACTTAATTGTTATTTGGAGGAAATTCAAAATGATCATCAATGTACATGATCACTGAAGCCCTACCTTGCCCAGCCACTATTTTCACATCAGTGAACTGGCAATAGATGACCTGGAAACTAGGCCACTGATCCATCAATAGCCGAGTGTATAACACTGTTACTACCTTTAGTTTAGAAATAAAGGTTCTTAGTTCTCATCCAGACTGGTACTATGTATACATCCAAGAATAAGACACCTGGTGACAATCGAAGATCTAACTGATAAAAACATAGTGGGGATGTAAATATTAAAGAATGTTTCATCTCTAAAGATAAAAACGTTAATAGTCTGAAAAATTATAATCTTATTTACAAAATTAGTTTTTAAACAAAGACGACACAAAAGTTAACTCTGTGCTTCATTATGAAACAATTGTTTTTTTAAAAATCAAATCTTTTTTCTGAATAATATACTGTTTAAAAATATTTTTTCAAACTGAAGTAAGATACTAACCTGTTGAGCATTTAACAAGAAGCTATTGAATATACTGCAGGATGCTATATCAGGGACTTGGCTCACTGGATAGAAAGTAAAATGGTACATTTATTCAAACTCACAAAAATTGAAACTGAAATTGAAAACTAAACATAATACTGTTTAAGTAACTGTTTAAAGCTTTATAATGTTTAACCCTTTCGTTACCGTATTTCTAATGAAATACACAGCCTACAATTTTTCAATTAAGTTTGTAAATAATCA
>JAOPJM010535047.1:0-10016 GCA_027124095.1 Muusoctopus leioderma
TGAAACTCAGAGTTACGGATTTGTGAAGCTTTCAGCTTCGAATAAAACTTATATATATATATATATATATATATATAATGTGATGGGGAGTGTTATATCAGCTTGCGGTAAAGAAAAACAGTCGGACAGGAATAACTTGCAGTATTCCTGTTTGACTTATCTTTACGGAATTTTTTTTTTTTTTTTTTTTTTTTTTTTAAAGACGACTTGCCTTCTGTTTCACTTGAGATCGATCAATATGTACCAAACATAAATTTGGATTCCATATAATTGACTTAAAAAAACATGAAGGTGGTGCCCCAGCATGTTCGCAGTGACTGAAACCAGTAAAAGAAATAAAAGAATAGCTTTCATCCTGATAAAATGTATAATTTTATCAACTACTTGAGTGCTCTCATCAAAAGGTTAGGTAATCTGTGTTTGAATAGAAAGTATAAAGAAAATTATGTTAGTTTCTCTGACATAATTATAAACACTTGAAGTGAAATAGTCACTAATCACTAATAAAGGTGGTGCTCCAGCATGGCCTTAGCCGTGGTGGCTAAAAAAAATAAAGGAATAATCACAAATATTGTGTTGTTATTGACCTTTTGTTTTTCATTTTTCCTTATCCATAATTTTAATATACTGTGTTTTCTCTTGAAACTTTCAGTGCTAATTTAATGGTTTTACAAAAGTTTTCCGTAAACTTATATTCAATGGAGCCCCCAGAAAATAGTATAAAAACCCTACACTTATCGGATTTTGATAAACAGAAAAGCGATAATCAGTTTCTTACTCAGTTTATACAAGAACTAAAATGGGAATCTGAACATAAAGATAAAATAATTGATGATCTTCAAGCAATAATTAGTAATTTAAAAAGTAGACTCCGCGCCAACAATTTAGATGATGATGTACGGTTATGTGAAGAGGAACTTAAACAGGATACTCCTTCATATCAGAATATCAAAGGATTGCTTGAAAAGGTCAAACTAGCAGAAGGTATCAAGGCATCAGTAAGAAATACAGAATATCTTGAAAAACTCATTAAGGTTTGTTGATTTTTATCTATTTTTTTAAAAATATTTTCTTCTCAAGTTTGTCTTGATATATATTCTTTATTTGTACTCATTCTTTATTTGTAGATTATGTTTGAAATATATATATCCACCATCACCATACTTTCTTTATAAGTTTCACTTCTTAAACATTTTCACTCTGCTTGCTTTCTCACAGACTGTTCAGTCTGAATCCCATTTTTCCATGGTCAAATGGATCGGATTGGTGAATAGATTTGGTTAGTTGAATGTGAAGGAGTGCTTTAAACTCTTCTTTTTAATTTACTCCTCATTGAAATTGCTTTTGAAAGTTGAAAGCTTTAATATCTGTTATACAATACATTATGTTTGTGGATTACACGATGGAGGCTCTAAATGGTCATTCGACCTACTAGAAATAACAGCCAAATCTCTTAAATCACACCCTACTGTATTTAAAAAAAAGGAAGGACATATTGGATAATGTGGTCCAAGTGAAAGACAGAATTGTCATTGCTAGATCAGGGCTGACTTTAGGCTAAACAACAGCAGCAACACCAATGTATAATACACGCATTTTGATGGGCTAGTGAGGGAGCCTCTATGTGGTCACATAATCTGCTTGAAATAGCAACCAAATCTCCCTCAAATCACACCCTACTATCTTAAAAAGAAAAAGGGAGGACACGGATAATATAGTCTGGGTCCAGAGTACACTGTACCTTGAGAAAAATAAAAAGATTGGATGGTCACTGCTGGCATACTACATCTGCTTAATCAGGGCCAACTTGGTGCTTAAAAAAACAACACACAATTTGATAATAAGCAAAGCAAACCTAAAATTAAAAGTCTAATTTTCAAATTAGACTAAACTAAGCTTTGAAAATAGGTGCAGTAGAGAAAATTTATTCAGGCATAAGTGTTTTTGTGTTGGGACTCTCACAGCATAGTGGTAAGCTCTCAGTAATGTGAGTTCATGTGATTTTAATTCCTCACTACACTTATACCATTAATGTTCTTGAGTAACACAGAAATATTACAACTTAGCATTTCGCCTCCTATAAAAGAAACCATAATGTCTTTTAATTTGAGGACTAAATTCTTAATTTGCAGTCTCGATACCTCAGTGAATATTTTTTTTTTTTTTAATTTCCCACTTTAACTATTGAGTTACTTCATTATTTGTATCTTGTTTTCACTTTTTTTTAAATTTATTTCATTCATTCATATCTGTTATTAATGTAATTAAAACAATTTCTTGTTAATAAATTTGCAGGATAATGAATTTTATAAAAACCGGATCTCAGATTTACAAATTCGATTATACTCAAATACACCAACGAACAATTCCTTTCAAAAGATAGAATTCATGAATCTACAACATGATGTTCAACAGTTTTCACAGCAATGCCAACAAATGACTCAAAAATTAATGGCTTATGAAAAAAATACTTTTCCTCCATCTAATGATGTAAGTAGTTTCTGCAGTATTTGGTTCTTCTTTCTGCTCGTGGAAAAAATATTTAAAAAATTAGTATGGTTTCTGTAACATTTTGAAAGCTGGAAATTAGTGTTTGTTAAGGTGATGGAGATTTTGCCCAGTATATGCCTATTAAGTCTCCATCTATTGCCCTATTTGTTATCCTCTCATCTATCTCCCTCTATCCTATTCACTATACCATACCACCTGTGTAACAAGGGTGAGCATTTGGCTTGTCTGTATTCAATCCCTCCACCATCACCCATTATCACTCTACCTCTCTTCCATCACTATGTCTGTGTAATGAGGGATGGCATCAGATCTGTCTATATTTTGCACCCCTTACTCTTCCCCCACTGCTAACTATTGTTCATTCTCTCTCCCCCATGTGACTGTTAGTTGTCATCTACCACTCTCATTCTCCCCTTACCGTTATATCACTCTGTGTCTCCCATCACATTCGTATTCATACTCTCTCCTCTTTCACCCTTTTGGTCATCACTCTTTCTATTCATACTGTTGGTCACATTTACCTTGAAAGAACAATGTAAAGTAGAGAGTACTCTTTAGTCTCACAGGCGAAAAGGCAACCTCTCTAGTGTTGGTGCCACGATAAAATGCACCCAGTACACTCTGTAAAGTGGTTGGTGTTAGGAAGGGTGTCCAGCCATAGAAACCATACCAAAAATGGAACAGCCAAGCGAAACGTGATCCTCCAACCCATCTAGAAGGGTAGTTACTCCAAATAAAAACTGACTTAGACCATGACAACCCATCCAACCCATGCTAGCATGGAAAGCAGACATAAAATGCTAATGATGATCAGAAAACATAATAGGAAAAGGAGTTGTATACAGTGGGAGGATTCTCATAGTCTGGGGAAAATAGTACAAACAGCGAAAAAACAGTGCCTCTGTAAATCAAATAGTTTTAAGTAGAGGCAAAGTACAGCTAGCAAGATTGGAAAACTATAATCTGTTGTAGTAAGACACTGTGATAGTGGATGTATGTCTACAGATTATGAATGCAAGAGGATGGCTTTCTTCTGGTTGTAGACCCACATTTCACTGGTCAAGTTCATCGGTCATATGAGAACAGGACTGTATTTTGAGGTATATTTGAGCCTTGCAAAATATCAATTTCTCAGAACTAAAATACTTACTTGATTCTGAAGAAAAATCAAAATCTATTTAGTGCTGTCTTGACCACGTGAAGAATGAGGTTTTCTGAAGAATTACCTGAACACAGTCTACCCTGGCATACACAGTAATATGTAGGGTATTTGAGTTGATATCTGTACATCAGAACTGTGGAGCAATTCATTTTCACTGAAATAAGTGTCATTTGCATTTTGTGTAGCTAAATATTTTAAATTTATCAGAGTTTCAATGAAAGACAGTGAAGATACTCATTGATGGAATATGTGGATATGTAGTGGGACCTTGTGGTGTGACAGTATGTTGAATTTGATTTCCACTTTCGATTCAAATGCAGCAGTAACCTCCAGTACTGGGCATTGCATATGCAAATCCTGGCCTGGCCTGGTATCAATTTCAACTCACTATTTCAACCTTGCTAATGTAGTCCAAAGTTGTAAGAAACATGATATCTGATACTAGTTTAGCAGCAAGAGCTGCCAAAAGAAATACAACTTAATTTAGAGCCACCACTTCATATTTTCTGTTGGGATCCATATTTTAGCCTTTTCCTTTTTTCCAAGGCAATGGCCAATGCCTATAAGAGTATCCTGATTCAGAACCGTGATCTAATGAGATTTCTGTTTTCTACACTGCTGTTCCATTTATTAGTAGGACCCATTCTACCCAGTGGTACTTATTTACAACTAGGTAGACTGGGCTGTTGAGATCAAAGTGACTTGACCACAGCCACAATACAGTAACTGGATACAAAATGCTGACCCCTCAGCTAGTTGTTTTGGTTATTCTAATAGAAGTTCAATGTTGTAATTCAACTTAACTTACTTAAGATTTGAAACTTCTGGGGAGAACTTAGCCATAAGGACTGTATCTCCAGCAAATTTTGTTGAGCAATTTGCACTTCATTCAGAATATGGTTCCATGTCAAAAACACTGCTCCATTAGATTCTCTGGTATCCTGTCAAGTTGGTTATCAACATGAAAGTGTAGGGTGTTAGTGGTGACTGTCATTAACAAAGGAAAAGAGAATAATCTTGGAGATATCAAATATCTCTGAGTCATGGCAGACTTGCTTTTGATTATCTTCATAGAATTATTAAATTATTAGTGACTATTAATTACAATTACTGCTGTATGTTGTTGATTTTGTTTGTTTGTTTTTTTGTTTTATTTTTATTTTATTTTTTTACAAAACCTGCATCGATTTTATTTCTTTTAATCTTTTTTTGATAGTTCAGTGTAATAGAAGAAAATAAAAGACTCCGAAATAAAATAATAGAAGTTCAACAAGCTAACAAAAAATGGCGAGTCTATAATGACCATAGAGAATCTTTTGTACGGACGTTGGTTGCTAAGTTGAACACCAGCCAGAAAGAAACTTCTGATAATTCATCTCACCATAAGCATTTACAGGTAATTTTTAATTATTGAAAATATTTAGCCATCACAGCTAAGGCCATGCTAGCATACCACTTTTATGAAATTCATCCAGTTTAAGTAAAGTTTGATTTTAAATCTTCATGCCCCAGCATGGCCACAGTCAAATGACTGAAACAAGTAAAAGAGTATTGTCAAGTGTAGCTTGCTTTTAAGAGTATTTCTCTATTCATGCATTGTATTACTGCAATTTATTTACTAAATGTAAAAATCCATTTATCAGTGCTTATAAAGTATGTGTATCTATGTATGTTTGTGTTAAAATGTTGTTGGTTACCTCTGCTTCAGAGATCTATTACACAGAGATATTCAGTTAAACACTTAGAAGATATATGTGTGTCATTTAGATAGTGATTTTTCTCATTAACTAACAGTGTAATTTCAGTTAATTAGAATTTGGCTTATTACATCAAGTATGCTAGTGCCCATACAGCATGCACCCTTAGGTAATTTATCCCCAGCCATTCTTCTATGTTATACCACTCAGTATACATTTATGAAAAACTTATATCTCTCTAGTTGTTTAAAGATCTAGCAATTACGGTTAGACAATGCTTAGCCGATGAGGTCTAATAAGACTGAAATATACCAGAGTTGTCACCATACTGCTAAAGATCAGACTCACTCCTCGCTGCATTCCATATTTAATTAATTTTGATTAAAATTTCGAGGTTGTCTCTCTTGCCTTTGATGACCAGAATTAGTCATTTAAATAATGATTTTTCTCATCACTTAGGGTAAATTTTAATTAATTAGAATTTTTTGGCTTACTACATCAAATATGATAGCACCCATTTTACTATATACATATAGGACACACATATTATATTTTGCATACAACTTGCACTGTGGGACATTTCCTTCATCAGGTGTTTACTAGAGATCCCAAAGTTTTCGGCACCTTCTGACAGTATTGCTTCCTCCTGCAGTACCGGGCAGCATCAATCTACACTGTGGCATACCTTTTTTTTCCTTTCTGTTGTCCATGCAGCCACCATACTGAACCAGGTGCAGCTGTAGCCACTCCAACCATGTAGCAACTATTTTGTCTTTCTACTCGCTGAGGATTTGTTCTTTGCTCTCAGCTTCGAACTTTCTCTCACATGCCTCCGCTATATCCATGGTGAAGAATTCACTGCTTCCCGGTCCAGTTCGGGAATCACCACTCTGCTTCCCTTCCTAAGTCCAGTGCCAGCCAGGCAGGACATTATTGATAGAGCTACAAACCTACAACATCCTACTTCTACTGGAAGCACTGTACACTGCCATCCTTGTGCCTCACATGATTCCCATAATTGATAATTTTTTTCATATGACTACTCCATACTATATATATATATATGTGTGTGTGTACACATCTGTACTGGAGATGTGAAGTTCAGCAATCTTGGTTGGGTTAAACCTTTATCCTTCAGCTGACATTCAGTCAGTGAGCTGCTGTAGCCATTCCACATTCCATCATTATTTTGACTATGCTGTTATATAAGGCTCCTTATCATACACATCCCTGTGTTTTATCTCTTTCTACCTGACCAGCATTAATTCTACTTCATAAATAATATACGAGGTTTGAATCAGTTAATGATGTATCCACTTCCTCAAACAAGCATTCCCATTAAACAAATGAGGGAGTTTCTATATGGTCGCTCAACCTACTAGAATTAGTAGACAAATTTCTCTCAAATCACACCCTACTATCTTTAAAAAGTTAAATTAATGTATTCTGGAAAAAAGACAAGTTGGTCACGGCTAGAATGTCTTTGAACATGGGTCTGCTTAATCTGGGCTGACTTGGGGCTGAACGACAACATTCATGTTGTGTCTTTGTAAGAAGCTATATATATATATATATATTTAAGTAATAAATTGTTTCTCATTTGGGTCATATAATAATGATAATTATACTATCTTACTTTCTTTCAGAATAATTATGATGACATGAACAAACATGAAGAAGAATTGTTAGCGCTGAAGACACAAGTGAAAATATATGCTGAAGATTTTGAATCTGAGAGAAAAGACAGAGAGAAAGCTCAATCAAGAATCAGTGATTTGGAATCTGAAATTTTAAAGGTAAAGGATTATATCTGTCTGTGTATGAGTTTCAAATTATGTTCTAAATTTGTGATTCATGGTTTGAAAACTGTGCGTGTGAAAGTGTGTATATGAATACATGTGTGTGTGTGTTAATGAATATATATGTGTATGGTGATACATACATATATAGTGTGTGTGTGTTTCATATTTTTATATATTATTCATTGGAGTAGAGAGGACTTGTAGGGAACAAGGCAACCTCTCTAGTGCTGGTGTCACAATAAAATGCACCCAGTACACTCCGTAAAGTGGTTGGTGTTAGGAATGTCATCTAGCTGTAGAAACCATGCCAAATGAAACATACGAGTGAGACATGGTCCCAAACCTGTCTAGGAGATCAGTAACTCTGAATAGGGGCTGACTCGGATCATGACAACCCATCCAACCCATGCCAGCATGGAAAACGGACGTAAAATGATAGTGATGAATTATGATGGTGTGCATCAAAACTGCATGCAAGAGTGCCTGTGTATATATTAAAAATAACATAAGTTTGCATGTTTGTTGTGTCTGTGTGTATATATATTTATACGTGTTTGTATTTATATTTATAGCTATGTTTTTATATTTTATTTCTCAGTTAAAACATCTAAGTGGCTCACTACAGGATCAACCAAATTTAGGATCATACCATCACTTAAAGAATAGCCGATACTTTGAACAAAAGGTCAGTATTTTTTTGTTGTTTTTTTTTCTTTTTCCTTTATTTTACATCCATTAGTAGAATTTCCTTATCTGGAAATTTATATTTGTTGGAGCAGGTTTTTCAGCTGGAATACTTGTCTGCCAGGAATACTGACACAAGCAAGAATGCATGTTTTGCCTAAGAGCACCACAAAATAACTGGCACGGTTTGAGTCTATCACCTTGTGGTCAGTAATTTAACTATGTAGTTGTTTTCAGTATTGAAACAATAGAGATCCAACCAATCAAAACCTAGTGTAGATGTAAATATTGTAAATATACACTCTAAAGATTGAGGTTGCTAGTCCAGAAAATTATCTTAATAACAACTCATCTCAAACTTTGATAGCTAAATTATATATTTTGAATTTAGTTGATAGTTTTTATTTTTTTGGTTCTGTTTAACATTTCCTCATTTTAAATTTGAGAGTTTCAAAATGTTTTCTCCATTCTTTAATGAAAAACTGCAACAGTATCTTTGCAAAGACCATTAAACTGAATGAATTGTTAGTATTATTGATGTAGTACAAGGAGATATTCATGCCATGTTCTTACTAAATCTTCATTATTTATTTAATTAAGCCTAACCATGGCAAGTAAATTCTAAAGTATATTTAGATCTACCCACATGTGGCTATTTGTTCATATTTTCTTTTTTTTTTTTTATACTTCCAGGAACCTATATCACGAGGTTTATCAGAAAGTCATTATGTAAATCAAGCTTATCAAAAGGACAGTATTGAACCTATTAGAAAACGTGTTGAGACAGACTGTGTATTAAATACAAAACAAAACTTTATTTGTCCAAGTTGTAACATGGTATTTGACAGTGACAAACAAACAGAACTATTAGCACATGTTGATCTTTGTTTTTGAAAAAAATGTCATGAGAATGAATGCTATCAGAAGAATGTGTAACTTTTCATTTTGTATCTATTGTATATATTTATTACTTTATATTTTACTCATTTCAAACAATTTTGAAAATTGTTTGAAAGATAAATTTGTGTTAAAAAAGAATTACATGTTCGAGTTACTTTTATTTTTCATTACACGATTTCATCCGTTCTCTCTTTCATGATTTTATTCTTCAAATCATATCAACCAAAATAGACATATCCAGCTAGACACCATCTTATTTGCTTTAAAATATCAGTTTTTGTTGGAAAGGTACAGTAAGTAACATGATATTCCTTGTTAGCAAATGGTTGAAAGTGTGTTAAATAAAGATAAAATATGTAGAGAAAACAATACTAGCATGTCTGTCTGTCTGTCTCTCTATGCGAAAGGTAACACATGGCACTGAATGCAGAAGAGCAGTGGAGGCTGGACAGAAATAAGTTGAGTGTAATCTGTTGGTTGTACAATGTTTATCTTGCCTAGAAGGTTGGGTGAAAGCGTGCTGAAAAGTTACTGAACACAGTAAAAGCATCAGTTAATGTGTGCAGGAGAAATAGGGGTTTAGTGTGGACAACCCCCTGAGTGATGGGGTGATATATGCTGACATTGGAGGGTACCTCCTGTAGAGGAGGTACCCATGATGGAGGGGAGTAGTGAGTTCAGATCTCGGGGATGTTGGTCCCCACAAACATGATAGGATTAAGACGAGTGGCAGTGTGCCATACTACAGACCCATCCATGCCATGGTAGTCTGATAACAATTGGATGTTAAGACATTGCTGATGATGGCACTGGATATAGATAAGACAGTTCTTACTGTTACCAATTTATGCTAAGAGAATGATAGTCTAAAACATTTTGACTACATACAGATGTTGGCAACTACATAAATAATATATGCCAATGAGGTAGTTGCAAATCAGCTTGCTAGAATTAGCAGCCAAATCTCCTTCAAATCATGCCCTATTTATTTTTTTTAAAAAGGAAGGAAACATTGGATAATGTAGTTCTAGATATGCTGTCTAGAAAGAAAATGGGATGGTCAAGAATGGAATGGCTTTATTATATATATCATCATGGCTTTTACATGCTAGCATGGGTAGGACGGAGAGAGTTATTGAGGCAGAATTTTTACGGCCGGATGCTCTTCCTGTCACCAACACTAATCACCAAACGGCCGGACGGCTGTTTATGAGGAAACACAACAAACGCTCACCGTCCGGTGTCAGTGACAAAGAGTTA
>JAOPJM010535057.1:0-10016 GCA_027124095.1 Muusoctopus leioderma
ACGACGGGCTTCTACAGTTTCCGTCTACCAAATTCACTCACAATGCATTAGTCGGCCCGAGGCTATAGTAGAAGACATTTGCCCAAGGTGCCACACAGTGGTACTGAACCCGAAACCACGTGGTTGCGAAGCGAACTCCTTAACCATGCAGCCATGCCTGCGCCTGCGCCTATGTGGAACTTTGTCGAGTCAATGAGGGAGCCTCCACGCGGTTACTCGACCTACTCAAGCCACATCCTACCATGTTAAAAAGAGAACGACATATGAGATAATGCTGTCCTAGATACCTTTATGAAGACAGGATAGCCGTGGCTGGAATTACCTTTGATCATAAGTCTGTTTGGTCAAGGTTGACCTGGAACTAAACAAACAATAATAGCAGCAACGTGGAACTTTGTAGTAATAATTGTTGCTAACATAGGCTTAGGGCCAGAAATTTTTGTGGAGGGGAACAGTCGATTATATCAACCCAAGTGCCCGACTAGTACTTTATTTATCAACACTGGAAGGAAAAAAGGCAAAGTTGACCCCGGCGGGATTTGAACTCAGAACGTAATGAGCCGGAACAAATACCGCAAGATTATTTCTCTGACGCTTTAACGTTTCTGCCAATCCACTACACTTAATAATTATTTCTAGACTACGCACAAGGGCAGACATTTCCGGGGAGGGGTACAGTCGATTATATCAACCCCAGTACTTGACTGGTACTTTATTTATCGACCCCAGCATGCTGAAAAAGAAAGTTAAGGTTGGTGGGATTTGAACTCAAGGCATGTTTTGCCACGCTGTAACGATTCCGCCAATCCACCACGTTTGAACATTGTTGTAATAATAATAATCTATATCGTTGTTTTAGTATCAGCAGCAAAAAAACCTTAGTAGTGGTAGTAGTAGTAGTAGTAGTAGTAGTAGTAGTAGTAGTAGTAGTAGTAGTAGTAGTAGTAGCCCAGAGCAACGTCGGCGAAATCGATAACAAAGTTTGCAAAAAAAAATTAAAAAATCAAATCTCTCAACCGTTACTAAATCACAGTGGAATTTATGTGATTACAATACAAAGCTTTTCCGGATATCCTGTTTGATTTCCAGCTAAATATGTAGAAACTATGAATTATATATCAGTTGTTATTGTTGAAATCCTGAGAGGGGAAAATAAACAAAATGAATAACCAATATAACGAGAATTCTGCTACAGACGTTTCATTTCTGTTATTTTTATTTCTTTAGCTTCGCTGTTAGTTAGGCGGCGAATTGGCAGAGTCGTTAGCGCGTCGGACAGAATGCCTTGCAGTATTCGTACCAGCTCTGAGTTCAATCCCTTTCATCCTTTCTGGGTAAATAAATAAAGTACCAATCTAGGTCGGTGGACTGGTGGTATCATTAGAGCGTCGGACGCAATGCCTTGCGGTATTTGTTCCTGCTCTTTACGTTCTGACTTCAAATCCCACCGTGGCTTACATGAGTGGTAGACATAATCCGTCGCCCGGTTTAACACCACCACTACCTTTAGTGGAGTCCACTCTGTTGGAAGCATTGGAGCTAGGTCTCCGGTCTGAGAGTACCTTCCTCCCTCCTCTAGTCTCGGAGGCCCTGAAAAAGGGTGATGGAGCACTGCATTCTCTCCTGACTAACCGACGTTGATGTATTTATTGTTTTAACCCATGTCTGATCTGATGGAGTAAAACAAGTCTGATCTGATGGCGTAATCAAAGGCGTTCCAACTGCCATCATCCCGTCTGTATGTATATCAGAGAATACATTGTCCAATATGTCGTTTCTTTATTTTAAATACAGTAGGATATGATTTGAGAGTCTTGGCTACTACTTCTAGCAGGTCTAGTGAACATATAGATGCTCCTCCTTAACGTTGTTGTTCGTGGCGGTGATGCTGATATAGAGAATGGGGTATTGTTGTTAATTCTTATTGTGACATCTCGGATTTTGGTGTTATCATTTGCAGCTATGCTCTATAATCATTAACGCACCATAAATACACAACTATTCATAGCGTTTCTTCAGGTGAGACGCCCATGCATAAATCCCAACTTGAAGAAATTGAGTAGCTTATATTGTTACTGTAATCATATGTTTACTTTGCATTCTTTCCAGTATATAAACACGTGCGAAGTTCATTTCTTCCTCTTTTTTTTGTGGAAGAGTGTGGCTGTTTTGTTTTTCATTACTTTTAATTTTTGTAATACCAACTTTATCTGACTAAAGAATTCCGAGTGAGTTTAAGAGATAATATATTTTCATCTATTCCAGAAGATATCAAATACCGAATCTTACTTCACGTTCTGCTTAGTTGTTTTTTTATAATTCTCTAAGGAATGAGATATGTTGTATAAATTGTTTTATAAAGTACTGCATTATATTTCGTACGTTTATTTTTCAATAACGAAACCCTTGCATGTTCGAGAAAGTTACTGCTGCTGTTGCTGCTGCTGATGCTGCTGCAACAGATAATGTCGCTGGTTATTTATTATGTATGTAAAGGCGAGCAGTGAGGCAGAGCTACTGTGACTACTCCTTCATTTCCACGTCTACTCTGAAGTGGTTGCAAATTGAAAGTAGAACCACGTTGTTAGGGATTCTACCATGGCCCAAGCTACTGTAGCAACCTATGAGTCGTAGTTCCTTCTTCCCTTTTTCCTCAACAGGCTCTGCAAAAAAGTTATGAGCGCTACTACCTTTCCTCCTCTGACTAAGCCATACAAAATGTATCCAACATGAGCAACCGAACTCAGAACTTCGAATTAACTAAAACACTTCTTAATAGTACAGTGTTATTGCTGCGGTATACAGTTAACAACATGGTGAATTGGACCGTCGTGTGATATGTGTCTTACCCAGTATTGGAGACGACATAAAAACTGTCTTTGGTTGCGCAATTCACCATCAATATGGTAATTCAAATCTCACTATAGCTCCTCTTGTCGTTACTACTGCGGGTTCCTTGATGTTGTTATAATAATTATTATCTATTATCATTGTTATAGGGCGGTGGGTTGGCAAAATCATTTGAGAGTAGGACAAAATGCCTTGCAGTAATTGTTCCGACTTCAAATCCTGTTGAGGTCAACTTTGCCTTCCATCCTTGCACGGTCGATAAAACAAAGTACCAGTTAAGTACTAAGGTCGATATAATCGACTGTACTCTCCCCCAACAAAAAAATCCCTTGCCTTGTCCCTATGTTAGAAATTGTTATAATTTTGTCCCCATAAACACAAGACATGTTTACTTCGTTTCATGAGTTTGAAAAGAATAATTGTTTGTTTACCTGTTTAGTGTTTTGTCGTTGTATACTTTTATTGTGGAAGTCACCATGAACAGAGAGGTGCGACTCTTGTAAGAGGCAGAACTAATTTTAAAATAATCTAGTTTTTGGAAATCAGTTTTACAAAATAGTATCGTTTGACGTGAAAGAAATGATGGGGTTAGAAAATGAACAGAGAAAGGAGAAGGGGATGAAGATGTTAACCTAAGACAGCTCCCCCCTCTAGTTCAAAGTTAAAAAAAGAAAGGCTTAAGCGGTAAATCACAACCACCACCACCACCACCACCCCTTACAGTGGTAGCAGCACCACTGCCGTTACTGTTGCTGTCTCCAGCAAGAGTGATGGTAACAACAACAACACTACCAGCAGCACCTTTATTACCACCGACACCACAACGAGTAGAGTCAAGATAACAGTTTCGGCGACGGATAGTAAGGAGGACGGTACGAGGAGAAAAGAGAAAAAACGCAATTGCATCCAATACCAATACCGCTAATGTCACCACGACGACATCCACTGTGGACGCTGGCACCCCAGCAGCATAGCAGCAACAGCAACAGCAACAGCAACAGCAACAGCAACAGCAACAGCAGCATCAGTAGCAAGAGCGCTGCAAAGGCTGAATCATTTCCAGGAGCCGAAAGCATTGTTGAGTAGGTCTCTCTAGAAGAGAAACCGAGGCCAAAAGGCACGTCTGGAGAGACGACAGGAGAGCTGCATTGGCCGTACGCCCAGAGATCTTGGAGGTAAAGGCTAGAAGAACTATGGTGTACAAGTGCGTGGAGGTGAAGAGCTGTCGAGTGGAAAGAGCTACACACTCCCATGTAGAGAAGTGACTAAGGGAATATATGTAGACTACATCACCCTGCGAAGCGATATGGGACAATGGAGGTGAGATTCCTCTCAGATGCTCACGGGCAGAGGCACCTAACTGCACATTATTGTAGAGAGTATAAGTGCCACGCATTTCGTATCATCAACCATCTGAGGGTCTTCTGCCCACAACAGAAGACAAAGCAATGTGTACCCGCACTGTTGTCGACATCTCAGGCACAACAACATCAAAAGCAGCAGCAGCAACATCAGAAGCAGCCACAGCAGCAGGCACCTAAACCCAAAGACACCAGAGAAGAGTGTCGGTGGATTGGACAGCAGCGGTGTGCTCTACCCCCCCCCCCAAAAAAAACCCAACACCATTACAAATGATACACACATACTCACATGTACTAACCAGCCTTTCCCTCATCCTTCCTACAGATTCTCGTCAACTGACGAAGAATAGGAAGAGGAGACTAGATCATGACAAACCGTGGTCGTGAGGAGGAAGAGGAAGAAAACGACCAATGACTGTCGTCATACTACAAAAACAGAAATGACGACGAGACGCCAAAAAGCCCGCAGGCCATCCACCCAACATAACAACCACCTCAACAACATCAATAACAACATAAACAACAAAAGCAACTCAACCCGCAACCACAACAATAACAAAAGCACCAACAAAACATAAACATTAACAACAGGAAAAAGCACAGCCGTGACAACAACGACAGCAAATCCAAAAATGAAACAATGAAAACAGCAAGAACGACAATAACAAAAACTATAGCAACAACAACACACATACATACTCCTTAGCTTCACCGTTCTGCGAAAACTGAACACTGAGTTGATCAAGTATGGTGTTTTATGTTTTGTTTTATTGGCATGGTCTGAAGGAAGGGCTGTACCCATGACATTCGCAGGCCCTACAAGACCAGTTAGGTCGATGCGGTTAATGTTCATCTTGAACAGTTGTAAGTCGACGGCTGCAGAAAATAACATGGACAGGAACGGAATTTCAGAGGGCTGACGTTCTGGAAAGGAAGGACTGAGCGTAGTGGTTAATGCGGGGCCTGCGAATGGGTTGGTAAACACAATATGGGTGACGGAAGGAGAAGAGATGAGCGAGTTGCGAGTGTCTGAGTAGAGATGGCACGAGACTAGCCAGTGTCGAGGAGCAGAGACCACTGTAGTAACGGTTGAAAGGCAGAGAGAGGAAGCAGCATCTCTGTAGGTCCAAGGCTGGATTGTTTTGGTGAGCGACTTCATGCAAATCAATCGAGTAACCTTTGGGTGGGGTGCGGTCTAGGATATCTGTGTGTGTAGCAGCAGCACCGTCCCAAGTTTGGGAGCAGTATTCTATTGTGGACATCACATTATCTTTGTATAGGATCAGTAATTGATGAGGGGTGAAATATTTGAGGGCTCTGAAGGGAATGGCAAGTCTTTGTGGTGCAGTTTTGGCTATGTTGAAAATGTGCGTTTGCCATGAGAGATCCTTAATCATGGTGCGGCCTACCATTTGTAGCCCCCCCCCCACACACACACACACACACACACGACGGAGGCCTAGTTGCATGCGGTTCATGCTTAGGGTGGAAGATGGGATGCGATAATGTTTTGATGTTTTCTTGAAGTGCGTAGTGATTGTGTCTTTGTGATGTTGAAGGAGATGCCATGCAATAAAAAAAATGGCAAAGAAATACAAACAAGGGGGATGAGCATTAACCAACTCCTCTGAAAGGCAGAAGTTGACAGATTTCTGGTGAGAATCACACCAGAGGTCTACTAATATTGAAATTGCTGTTGAAATTCCTGCATGTTTTGGGGAATTTTAAAGTGAATGCGACTTATGCAATGTTGCAGGATCTTTTGGGAACCCCGAAAACTAGATTACCCGGTTGACCAGAGTGAACTTTCCCATTCATTCTTCTCCACCTATGTGAGTACTGAAAGTAGGTTGTGCGTGGCCTGGGGTTGGCTTGGAATCAAAGTCACTTCCTAAACCACCTACAGTCACTAGATTTAGATGTGGTAGCCATCAGTACGAGGTGTACGCAACTTTTGGTTGGCATGGATCGAGGGGAGTGGCAGTGTTCTTTCGGATTAGTCTTGTACAGACAATCATCCGGAGTCCAGATGGTACGTCGATGGTCCTAGACCTGAACAGCAGTTTGTGATATGCACGGTTAACCTAGAATAGTGGTTATATGTGCGTGCTATATAATTCCAGGCAGATGTATACGGTTTTCCAGCGGCACTTTTCCCGACGTTTTCGATGTTTGTGGTTGGCCGAAAACGGTTAACTTTCATGCCTACCTCAAATGCCTGCTGTAGATCTTGACAGAAGAGTTGGAATGTTGCGAAAACCCGATAACGGCAGCTGAGATACGGTTGGAAGTGAGTGTTGTGCAGGGGAAAAATCGTCTGGTTAGGATGATCTGCCCTACGAGCTTTATAGTTGCATGCCAGACTTTTTCGCCCCTCTTTTAGCAGACGTCTATCTCATCTGGCACAAGACTGGGAACAATTTCATCTGTGTTAGCCAGGGAGTGATTGCGCTGCTGAGGAAGAACGCCAACATGTTTATACGCGAAACATGTTTGGACGCGAAACGGCATATTTGTACCAACTCTTTTCAAACGATATTTCATAATGCTAGCATTATTTCTGGTGTATGAAAGCTCCAAGTCTGTCATTCTTGTATATATATTCACTTTTGGCTAAGAATCAGCAGCCATAACTATGGGATTTAATGTTTTGTCACAGCGTCAACATATTCTGTAGATATCTTTTGTTTTCTGTGTTATTATATGGTTTTGGTAACTTCTGGTGCTTTAGTCTTATGCTGCAATAAAAGTCGTTGTGTCTGGGGTTTTTTTAATACGTTTCTCAACCTGTGGTAAGGTTTTGTTCTTTATTCACTCTTTTTGTTTTTATCAGTCTTGTCAAGTATTTGCTGTATAGGTGTTATTTTGCCATCGTTTAAGTATGAGATTCTGTAGACTAATTTTCAGCTTAGTTTTTAGTTGTTGTTTTTTAATATTTTTTTTATTATTTTTCCATTTTCTTACCTCAGCTACTGTTTATATTCGTTGGTTTCCATAAATACTTAAGAGTTTGTTTTGTTTTATTTTGTTTTTTGTTTTATTCATGCTTTGTAACTATTTGTATTAGTTTCCCTTCGTGGTTTACTAGACATTTCTGTAGTCACACAGTAGATATTTCTATAATAATATTCTAATTGCAGAAGACCTCTCTCACTGTGTATTCGTGGTAAATATAATCTTTCTATGTTGGGTTTTAGATGATGCATTCTAAATGAAATAATTACTTTTCTTGTTGTCCTCTTTAGTCTTACAAATTCACTTAGCGTCCTGTTGGGAATATTACAACTGTAAATTATAACTGGAACCGCTAGGGTATTGATACCTACTTCCTTTTTACAATTAGCTCTGTTTTAAGTATTGTTCTAATGCGTCTATAATGTTCTTTCATAACCTTTCCTTTCATTTAAATAATAAAATGAGTTGAGTGAAATGACTTAAATGAGCCAATGGCTTGAGTTTGAATAAAGGAGTTAAGAAGTGATGTACTGAATGCCGCAGGCAAAAATGATCTCGATAAATTGAAATGTTCCTCTTAGTTGGAGAAAGAAAACAAAACCCTAGTGGCAATTGGTAGCGACTTTTAATGAAAAGAGGAGATAGTTTCAATAAATTAAGAATTTATTTCTCAGTGTTAATGTATATGCTTAAGTGAAGTAAAGCCAGATCTTTGTATGCAAAAGGCAACTATGGATATGTTCCAGTCTATTAGATCTCATCAGTATAGAATAGTTTACTCAAGCCTTTTTGATTAGTTGACAACGATTTTTTACATAGAGAAAAAGAGTTGCGAATAATTTTTGGAGAGTATAATTTGCATAATTAAATAATAAAAATGTTGATCATTGTGTTGTACTCTGTCTAGTTTGATCATTCCTAAGTATTCGCAAGTCTGTATTTCGTCTAATATTTGTATGTTTATCTAACATGACATAAGTGATTTCTTATTTATTTATTTTCTTTGAAATTGCCTTGATTCTTTTTACATATCAATTCCTTTACTGAATTCGTGTACTGTATGGAGCAAAGTTTCCTGCTGTTTATCATCTGCAACGTACAATTTAAGGCCATCTATATACAAAATATGATTGATTTTCCTCCCATAACATTTGTATCATTTCAGGGCGTCTAGTCTGGTTTAGCATGTTGGTTAAATATGTTAACGCCATGCAGAAAATGAATGGAGAGAGGATGTTCCCTTGGGATTTTCCTCGTCTAAAAGGGATAGGATTCACTTTAATAACTCCCTCTGTTGTTTGTACCTGCTGAATTGATTGCCATTCCATACCTTTGGTATATCAGGGTAATCCGTGGTTGCGAGAAGGGTGACCTGTCTCACACAGAAACGGGCTGAAATGAAGCTGTCCCTGAAAGGTCGGGTGAAAGTAGCTAACGGCTATATCGCTTCGGTGATATACTACCGCTTTATCGTCGTGTCTTGTCCCAGGAAAAACCTGGCCAGATTGAAGCGTATACAATTTCGTTTCTTGTGGAAGTGACAGGTTCCGCTGGTCAAGAAGTCCATTTGCTACCAACGCCCACTACAAAGGGGTATCTGTATGCCGTGGCTTATGATGAACAGGCTTGCACTGAGGCTGACAGATCTGCATAGATTACTGGGTGACGACGACGACGGTGAATAGGTATGGTCACCGTTCGTGCGACACGCTTTTCAGAAGCTTGTCTCTTTGGCCGAGTTGCAAGCATGGGTTCGGTGTAGACCGAGGTTGGGCCTTTGGCATTTGGAATGTTGCCAGGTGCTCACTTCACTGTACCAGCTAGGTCATGTGGTCAGTGGTAATGCTACTTTCGCATTCCATTAAATATTACTGGAGGATATGAGCGACGATCGTCTGGGAGCGATTCTGGGTGTCGACGAAGACAGTCTGAATAGTCTCTTCTGGAGAGCTTTCAGTTCTGGAATTGTGGACAATTTCCAAACGTCCTTGACCTGGCAATGCTACAGGGAGGCATTTCCTGTTCGGGATAAACTCTGCAGCTATAGCTGTGTTAGAGCCGCCAGTCGCCGAACCTGTCCGAGATGCACGCAGAGTGACGAAACCGTCCGCCACACAAGTTCAGTGTCCGTACATTACTGATGAATAGGTTTATGTCGAACAGTTGTTATCACTTGCGAGACAGATTCGGCTATAAACCGAGTCTATCGTGAAGATCGAACCACTGCCTTCCTTGGCCGTAAGAGCGAGTAGTCTTCTTCTGTCTGGTGACAATGGTGTTGGAAGTTGTATGGTGGATGAAGTTGAAAGGTTTGAAGGTAGAGCTTTTCCTCTCAGGCCAAGCCCTCATCAACTTTTTCAAGTATCATTTGAGAAGGAAGGTGATGGTAGAGAGGGAGGCATTATGAATAGCATGTGAGAGTGGTGAAACTAGTGTGGTTTAATAGGCCCACACTAACTATGCGGCTGTAGGCTGGCGGCAAGAACTGGGAGAAGGCATTTGTTGCGTCAAGGTAATCCAGGGTTGTGTGTGGGGTGCTCCGAATCCCCCTATGTGGTTACCCCCTTCTTTTGCTGTTCTTATTTTGTTCTGTAATGTAAATACTATTTATTATTATCTATTTATTAATGTTTTAATTTTTTGTAATTGTTGATCTCACCCATTCCCTCGATGTAAATACCCCAGTTTCTTGTTTGCTGTTGTACCATGTATTTCACCTTGATACTTTTCTCAACATATTTGGACCTTATGGCCAATAAAAGAAATTATTATTATCATTATTATATTATTATTATTATTATTATTATTATTATTATTATTATTATTATTATTATTATTATTATTATTATT
>JAOPJM010535067.1:0-10015 GCA_027124095.1 Muusoctopus leioderma
GTAGGTGGCTGAGCATTCCACAGACACGTGTATCCTTAACGTAATCTGCAGGTAGAATCAGCGTAACACAATGTTACAAGGCTGGATCCTTGAATTACAGGTACAATCCGTCCGACGGGCTTCCACACAGTCTCCGTCTATCGAATTTCACACCCGAGACTTGTATCGACTTGTAAAGACACTTGCCCAAGATGCCATGCAGCGGGATCTTATGATTGTAAAGCAATTTTCTAAACCATTCGCCCATTAAATTAAATTAAATTAGACACCCTAAAAACACAAACCAAAGGAGGGAAAAATGTGGCTAGATCTGCCATCGGGAATGAAACTACACATCTGCCGTATTCCGGCCGACCGTGTTAACCATTACGCCATAGCACACTTAACCATTAAGCCTAGCACACTTTCCCGCTCAAATTAATGCCAATAAAGTGCCACTCTATATCAGCTATGATACCTGTGTAATCTCTCATATAAGTATTTATAAATAGCTACTAACCTTTTAACTGGGTATGAATTGTTTTAGTAGGGGGGGGGGGGTCGTATTTTTATTTTTATTTTTTACAATTTGTTACATCTAACATAGTTTCCACATAATCTTCATCTCTGATTTTTTTTTTTTCTCCATATTCTGAAAACTATATGCTAAATGAGTTAAACGACCACCCATGATACCAATATTTGCAGATGACTAAGTAAGCGGTTAAATATTATGTTCCATTAAAAATGTTTTATGTCGTTTTACAAAAGTCGTTAGGCCGCTATTCTGTTTGCTCTTCTTATTTTCATATTTCACGATTGCGTCGGCGATTTAAGAAATGCATTGCAAAAATCGTAAACAAACAGGAATCGTTATTATTGTTATCAGCATCCATCGCTATCTTTCGTTTAAAATAAGGTTCAATGTCCGTTGTAGGTGGTGTTATATGTATATGTATATATATATATATATATATATATATACTACTACTACTACTACTACTACTACTACTACTACTACTACTACTACTACTACTACTACTACTACTACTACTACTACCATTCATTAGAAATTGTAAAAGGTTAAGTTCATTGCCCCTGCTACTTCTGTTACATATTTCACACATTGATATGTATTCTGAAATAGAGACATACCAAACCACAGCATAGCTCAAGTATCTGATAGTGTCAGCCACTGACTGACTGATAACATAACATGGTCTCTCTGTCTCTCTCACTATCTCTCTTTCTCTATCTCTCTCTCTCTATCTCTCTATCTCTCTCTCTCTCTCTCTCCCTCTCTCTCTCTCTCACACACACACCTCCACCTTCTACCAGACCATAAACTGTCTCTGCACCTAACGGGTCGTCCGACTAATGCCTGATCACGGCTACCCAACATACATCCACACATTACAAAACGTCCACCCCACCCCTACCCCCACCCCCCGGACTGGCTGGAGCTCCGCCAGTTTTATGCTAATATCCCTGGCAGCACATGTGCTTCACCCCTGACCCATCAGAAACAGCTAAGCGTGTCACTGAAACCATCCTCTAAATGTATGTCTCTCCACGTCTCACACACAACAAAAGCTCAATGGCCCCAAGTCCTTAGGTGCCTTTAGCGGAGTCCACTCTGTTGCAAGCATTCGGACCAGGTCTCCGGTCTGAGGATACCTTCCTCTCTCAATCCCTCCCACCAGTTTCGGAGGCCCTGAAAAATGGAGTAATGAGCACTGCCTTTCCTCCAGACGAAGCAGTAAAAAAAAAAACCTCTTACATAGTCGGTACCTAGCTTTGATAGCTGTTTTCTACAATGAATCTTTTAGTCATAATCAATTATACAGCAAACTTATTCATCTATTCCGGTGCACATTTGTCATTGTGTCGCCCGTCATCCGATATATGGGAATACATAAGCACGACCGGTAACTATTAATCTGGGACAGCTCTATGAAAACACCGGTAACATAGACTAGTAAATTGATACACCGGCGTGTCGGTTTGTTAATTTTCAGCTTCCATGACTGAACGATATGACTGAATGTTCCATAAAGTGTGCGAATTAGTAATAACTACCAATGACCACTTACGTAATGGAACAGCACTGGTAGTGAATAGACTACCGGAATATTTTAGTATTACAGTTATCATTACAGGAATCAATAAAAGAAAACGTGTTTTTTTCTGACTCAACTATTCATTATGCACCCTGATCAATAATTCTCTGAAATTACCATATTTTCAATGACTTTTAATAAATCACAATCATTTGATGCCAGTCAGTATTTTGCTGTAGACACTTTACCTTAGACTAACCACACAACGTTACGTTACACCAACACTCTCCAGAGGCAACGAAGAACTTCTACGCAGTCGCACGACCTGCTAGAAATGGCAGCCAAATCTCCCTCAAATCAAACCCTACCGCCTTAAACAAGGAAGGACGTGTATAATAATGTACCAGTCTAGGACAGTGGATTGGCGGAATCGTTAGAGCGTCGGACGAGATGCCTCATGGTATTTATTCTGGCTCTTTCCGTTCTGAGTTCAAATCCTGCCGTGGCCTATTTGGGTGGTAGACGTAATCTGTCAGCCGCTTTAACACCACCATCTGGTCCTTGGGTGCCTTTAGTGGAGTCCACTCTGTTGCAAGCATTCGGGCCAGGTCTCTGGTCTGAGGATACTCCCACCCCCGCACCAGTCTCAGAGGCCCTGAAAAAAAAGGGTGATGGGCACTGCCTTCTCTCCAGGCTAAGCAGTAAACAAAATTAATTAAATGTTAATTTATTTAACTTCGTCTTGGTCACATTCCTCCACCGTGTCTTAGCATATTTTAACACCGACATTTGTTAAAGATACATTAGATATTGTGGTCCTAGATTCTCCCTAAAGAAAGGTGGTGTGGTCATGGCTGGAATGCCTTTGATCATAGGTCTACTCAATCTAGGCTGACCTTGATCTAAACAACAACAACAACAACAACAATACATATTAGTGAAATACATATACTCCCTTCCATCACCACCCACCAGCAACCACACCACCACCAACCACACCACCACCAACCACATCACCACCAACTACACCACCACCAACCACACCACCACCAACCACACCACCACCAACCACACCACCAGCAACCACACCACCACCAACCACACCACCCCCAACCACACCACCAACAACGATTTCATCTATTTTTGGTGTTTTAACGTAGAAAATATCGAACCATATGCCTAAATATTCTAGATGACTATTATGATTACTGATGGAGAAAAATTATGTTTTTGTGTAAAACGCAACGTTTCGAACGGTTTAGCAGCCTCCATTGAAACCGGCATTCCAGGCAGGGATCTAACACCATTATCCACAATGTCAAAGAGTAGTAGTAGTAGTAGTAGTAGTAGTAGTAGTAGTAGTAGTAGTAGTAGTAGTAGTAGTAGTAGTAGTAGTAGTAGTAAAATGTTGCTATATATTTCATGTACTTCGTTAAATACTGATAAGCAAGTTTTCATTTATGTCGAAAACTAAAGCAAATTACTTTTTTTCTTTCGTTTTTCAGTAATTTGATTACTAAATATTTCGGCTTTGTTCTTTAGTTATTCATAATCCGTTGCGGTCTTTTTATATGTCATATTGAGAAATTGGCTAACAAAATTATCGTTTCTTCTGTGGAAAACATTAATAATCTGTTTGTTTGTTTTCTTCCAAATTTGAAGATATAATACCAACATTGCCAAAGACGTTTCTATTCTAACATGGGTGCTGAAAATATGAAAGTTCAAAGAATATATTAATCATATTTTTTTCTTAATACATGTAGTTAATTCAATAATTTCCAAAACGTCAAAGATCCACAAAGACTGCAAAAAGTAATTCTCTTGAAAGCCACTACGAGTGATCTGCGCATATTGCTTAATTGCTTATTTGACATTGTTAATATGATGAGAGACACATTTTCTTTTAACAACTTGGGTGTTATAATTAGTCATGGCACATTCCCAAAACCCTTGTATATATTCCTATTACCATGTATTTGTTAAAACTGGGAGGGGCAATTACATTTTAAGGTAAATATATTCCTATATTGTCACGAGGAGGATATTTCTTTACTGAATTTACATATGTAGTTTCTTACTAGTTTGTTTATCAGAACTTAAAATCTCTATAGAAAGAATAAACAACATACCAGGCAAGATGTAATAAAATTTATCTCACACTAAAAATGTGAGACTTCAGAAGTCTATGTATTTCATTGTAGAAAACATTGCATAACCCTAACGGAGACTTTGATTTTATGTAGTACATGAAAGGTACCTTGGGCCCGATAGAGCCCATTCTTCATAAAGCTAGTACGGTTCGAAATTGCTGTTATATACCTGATCATTGATGAGGCAGCTAAGCTGCATAGTTACGGAACGCCATCGACAAGGTTACAGACTGTGACGAAAGGACTCTGACATTAAACAACCGATCAATGATCTATCAAGAAAATAGAAACAGAAGGGAACACAACCAGTGCATGTGTTCGCTTTTGGCATAATGACCCTCCTTAAATACAATAATAACTTCAAATCAGCGATATATTTAATGTACAGCATTCATTTAATCAGAATCCAACGGGTTTCTTAAATTGATATCCTCACAATAAACATTCATGGAACAGCAGAGTATATTAATATGTTCTAATGTGTCCAGGAAATAAAAAAAAATAAAAACGTATTAGTCGCTTAATACTTTATGAACAGAAACCAGTCTGATGTTATTTCTATTTGTCTTCAATGTCCATATTGATGATGTTGATCATGATGAAGCTGATCATGATGGCGATGATGATGTTTATGATGATGATGATTGCCGTCATTGGCCTCGTAATTGCCGTCATTGGCATCATCATCATCATCATCATCATCATCATCATCATCATCATCATCATCATCGTCATCGTCATCGTCATCATCAAAGTCATCATCAAAGTCATCATCAAAGTCATCATCAAAGTCATCATCAAAGTCATCATCAAAGTCATCATAATTATCGTTATCGAACAATCAATCAATCAAACTCCATAGGTGCACAGCACGAGACACAATCTCCTCTCTCCATATTTTTTGTCCTTCAGCCAACAACATATTTTCCACCGTATTCCTACCGGTGCATTATCATGATGTCACTCAACAATCCCTTTCGAGGTTTTCCTGTACTTCTTTCACCGAATGTTTGTCCATGCGTGACCATAGTCGCTGTAGGTAGGTTGTCATTGTATCTTGTTACACGACCAATCCATCGCTACCAACTTATCCATAATCAGTCTTGCATTAATTGTAGACATCGTAATCATCATCGACGTCATCGCTATCATCATTATGTTCATGATCATCATGTTCATCATCTTCATCATAATCATTATCATTATCGTTAGCATGATCATAATTATTATCATCATCATGATCATCATCATTAACCTGCCTCTCATCATCATCATTATTATAATCCTCATCATCCCGATAATCCTCTTCGTGTTCATCGTGACCTAAGGGACATTATACTGATCATTATAAACACTCTTTTACTCCTCCACTTGATCACCATCATCGTCATGCGAGAATGTTTCTGTGTATATATGCAGCCAAGAACTAACATTGATTAACATTATCATCAAAATCACTAGCATCATTGCCTTTCTCGCTTTCGTTAAAACTACCGTAAGAAAAACGATATCCTCAAAGAACACTACCTACAGTTTGCATGTAAATACGTATATTTGGGATTGCCAACTCTGTAAGGCTCCGGATCAAATCGTTGTGAGCTCAAATCAAACCGAGGGCAATGTTGATTTTCAAAATTCCTCGGTTAATAAACTATGCACCATTAAAATACTGGAATCTGTAAAAGTGACTGCCATCAAGCAAAAAGATGAATGGCAACTTTTCGATAGTCTTATTTTTATTGTGTGCTTTCATTGCACTACCGAAGACAGCAGTGGGTACCTTGATTACTTGCAGTAATTTGTTTTGTTTGTGAGTTTTCCATTCTATTGAAATACTCTCTATATTAATGTACTGAATAGTAGTGATCTTTTCTGTATACTGTGTATATGTGTAGGTCCTGGAATTTTGATTATGTATTTGTCTACATTTCTTTTAATCACTCTCAAGGCACTATTATTACAAGTATTTTTCTTGTTTTTAATTCCCTCATTCTGGTTATCTATATTTGTTTATGTTTATAGTTGGATAATTTCTCTAATTCCTTTAGGAATATATCGTATTGTGGGATTGATAATTTGACCAGGAGGACCATCATTTACTGCTGCTCATTCACAGCATTATCTGGCCGATTAATGTTGAGTTCCCTGTCTGTTGGCGGGACATATCCCAGTCTATGGTTGTTTTGTCATTCTCTAAGGCCGTTTATGATTTCACCATCATTTTTACGTCGGTATTTCACAATGCTGGCCTAATTACCAGTGTAAGAATTTCAAACTTTGTCAAGCTCGTATATGTATTATCTCTTGAGTATCCAGAAACAACGTGATCAACTGATTTTTGTCCCCACTACACCACATATTCTGAAGTAAGTTATCATATTCTGCTTTATTATTTGGTAGTTTCTGGTGGGAAGGCTTTGGTTCTGTGTCGCTATAAAAAGGAATCATTCGGATTTAGCTTTGAGTCCTGTGCTTCACAGCCAGTGCTGAAATTTGAATTCATCCATTTCCTCACTGTTCAATCTTCCCCGGTATATTCCACGTAGGTACGCTTTTGCCTTTGTTTTAGCACCACATTCTTTAGCTCTATTTCCTTCTTAGCTTCTACTTTTGTTAACCATTTATATAGTTGCTTCTCTTACTCCTCTACAACTGTCTGCTACCTCACACGACTCTGTTTGATATGTGTTGTCTTCTTTGAAGACAGTTTTATTGTATTGTTCGTCTTTAGTTAGCTATTTTTATTATTTTCCCAATATCGTTTACGAGGAATGTTTGTAGTCCTACACTAGATATTCGATAATAATCTTCTAGTTGCACAATACTCTATTCCTTTCTGTATTCGTAGTAAATATATTCCTGTGCCGTGTTTTCAGAGGTAGATTCTAAATACATCATTATTTGTTCTTGTAATTCTGTGTAGTCTTGCTAATTGACTTCGCAGACGGTTGAGAATATCATAATTATAATTTATTACCCGAACTGCCAGAATATTGGTGCCTATTACTATTCGCATTTAGCTCTCTTTTAAGTATTTATGTAATACGTGTATAATATTCTTTCTGAACCTCTCTTTCATTTGTGCCTGTTATACTCTGTCTAGTTCATTAATCCCCAAATATACACGAGTTTGTGTTTCGTATAATCCCCTTATTCTTAGTTTCTGTATCTAATATGACACTTGTGTCATTAATTAATTTTCCTCCATTCTAGGTTCCTTTGCACGAATTACATAAAAAATCCTCTTGTAAATTCATGTAAGCTATGTAGTATTCTTTCCAGTCGTTTATCATTTACAGCATACAACATGAAGTCAACCATATATAAAATATGGTTGATTGTCTTACCTAGCATTTGTATCTGAGGGCAGGTTCTTTTAACATGTTGGTTAACGATGTTAGCACGAGGAAGCAAAAAGGTGGAGAGCTGGATTCCCTTGGAATATTCTCTTTGGGGTTTGTTTTCATAATTCCCTCTTTTATTTTTATGTACAGATGTATAAGTTATTTATTCATGACCTGTATGAGGTCTCTGCTTATTATTGGTGATACTTAGTCATGCATAATATTTCCAGGATATACATGTGGGGAGCCCTATCAAACCCCTTCTGATAGTCAATACAAGCCATGATCTGGCCCTTTTTATCTACAGCTACATCATTCAGTTATACAGTTTTGGTCAGTAATTGATCTTTAAATTCATAGGAGCCTTGGCACATTAATTCTGTTCTTCTGGAAGTGAGTTTTCATTCAGGTACTTTTTATTCTCTGGGATATTATTGCATTTAAGGCTTTGTAATCTCTAGGTAAGCAAGTTACCAGTCTAGAGATCTGAACGGGGAAATCAAATCATTTCATGACTATCGCAAAACAGTATCGAGGAGCATGTGCAATCAGGAGTGACCTACAAAAAGTATTGCTCGTGTGTCGGTATGGAAATCTAATCCTAACGAGACCCGATCAACATAAGTAGATATATCCCATCATGATTTCACCATTTCTATTAGTCGGTATTTTGGTGCAGGTCAGATAATAGAGATGATATATGTGCGGCAGAAGAGCACAGCAGACAGCAGTAGAAGCAACAACAACAGCAGCAGGTTCCCACGGTGAAAATCACTGGGAGACAGAGCAAGGGTGATACTACTCCTGTGATGAAAGCATCACCTGTCTCCTTTCAAGAACGGCCCCGAAAAATGAAATCAGCTGTTCATCATTGGTACCAGTGGCCACGGATATAGGGCGCCATACAACAAAGACGTCTTCCCCTCCAGGACAAAACCAGTGAGAGGCCCCAGTTAAAGTTTTCGACCGATAGTCGTGCAACGGTAGTGTGGAAATGGAATTCTAAAAGCTAGGATAGTTGAGACCTCTCGTAGAATGACCGTTATTCGCTCACATTTCCTCAAATTCAAAGTATTCCACAACGACAACAAACAACACTCTGCTGAGAGGGAAGAAATACATGATCCAATGATCCCAGAAGGTTATATTGTTGGTTAAAACTGCAGCAACTGTTTATCAAATTATAAAACAACTATTCGCAGAGGATATGGGGAAATTCAATATTGATCTAAGGTCCGACAACTTCCGACTGCCTACCGGGGCTAAAAGAAACAAACCATGTCCCGAGTGAATACCAGTATTTAGTCTTCTAGCTGACTACAAAATTGACATGATTGAAAATAGGATGTTTCAATGGCCATTACATGGGGGTGTATGGAGGTAGGGGCATCCACTCAACAAACGCAATTTATTAGATTTAGATGTGGTAGCCATCAATGAGTTTAGAATATCGGCTACGCAGTCATCATATTCCTCCTAGATGAATATGAAGTGTAGGTATTATTCGGTTGGCTCGGATTGTGTGGAATGGCTGAGCTGTGTTGTTTTAGGAAGGGATACCTCTCGAAGGGAGGACGATACTTCAGGACCCAGATGTATGTCAGTGGGTCTGATGTGCATGTAGCAGAGACGGTGGTGCCCTGTTTGCTTTAAAGTAAATATCCACTCCAATCTGCATCATCTTTATTTTCTAAAAGTATCGATTAGCCGATTTTATTGGACTCATTTCCTTTATTTGTATTTTTTTAATTTAAAAAACCCTAGTGGGAGATTATGTCTACTAATGGCATGGATAATCCAAGTTAATCAAGATTATTTCTACTCACCATATTGAGACTTTAGTGTATGGGTAATTAGTTTGCAGAAAGCGCACCTGAGGTACATTTCTCCCCATGATAATGATATTCATAATCAACGCGCCTATATTACCTCTATTTCTCTATATCTACTAATCACTTCTATTTCTTACAAATTGAGAAGAATATGTATCACTAAGTGTGTCTAATGATAACGAAACTTGCCGATATATCCACCAGTTGACTTTCAATACAAGATACATTCCCATCTGCATCGTCTGCATTTTCCAAAGATTTCACCTAGCTGATTGTATTGGAGTTATCAGGCTTTCTTGAAATTTTTTAGATTTCACATAAACCTATATGGATATTGATCCACTAATTGCATGGATACTCTTAGTTAATCGAAGTTTTTCTACTCACTATTTAACATGTGACACCCTGCTGTACAGTGCACAGTATCTAACGTATGTTTTTTCTGAGAGGGTACGTTGTGTTTTATGGGAGATTTGTCTACTATTCCTTGCAGGTCGGGCTAAGGCATAGAGACACCATTGTTCACTACTTATTTGCAGTCGTATCATATTGTGCTATATTGTGTTAGGAATTTTTCACTAGATTTCAACATATATTCCAAGAAGAATTTGAATTTGAGACAAAATCTAATATATACATTTACATAC
>JAOPJM010535098.1:0-16776 GCA_027124095.1 Muusoctopus leioderma
CTGCTCTGGTGAGTGACTGAAGAGGGCTTTTGCACGGTTTGTACTGTTATTTTGTCTTATTTTTTGTTTGTCTTCTTCTTGTTTTTGTTCCCCCCTCCCCTGTATCGTCTTGCTCGTTTTACGTGTTTTTATCTAATATATATATATACTAAATTTGTTTTTACAGTGCTTACACGTAGGCACAGCAAATAACCGAGATCAAGAACTCAATATATAATATTAAACTCCGAATTATAGGCCCAGCTCGTGGGAATCGGTAGGATTCCGTGGGGTGGCATAAATAATTATGCAATACACCTCGATTGTTGCGTTAATGAAACAGCTGTAAGCAAATATATTGATGATGTAATTTGAATATCTGCCTTTAAATTCTTATTACTATATATATATATATACCATATCAGAAAATCAAAACCTAACCTTTTGTATAGTATTTTGGAGGGATAGTGCTTCCCAGAATTGAACAAATTTTGATTACGGAATCCAAAATAGCCCTCCATTCCTTTGTTAGTACCTTGCCCAAAATATTTAACTCCACGTTTAATAGAGTTAAATACCCATAAATTATTTATTAAATCGCTGTTACTCTCGTCTTTTTTCAGTAATGTGGTTTCCCCCTCTCCATTCGACTCGTGTAGCTGGAAATGTCAGTGTCTGTACACAACGACCAGTATAGAAGTGAACAAGCTCGACATACACAACCAGAAATCGGGAAGAAGACCATCTAGCCCCAGGGACTTGCCTACCCCACTTCTGCAAACGTTTAGAAACTCTCGTAGTTCAGGTTTAATTGTAGATCTCTCTCGTTACCTGTCTTTAATACAAAAGCGTGAATATGCTAATGAATAAGAAATATCTGTTTAGTTATATATCTGTTTAGTTATAACATGTTTGGTTAGCTCTTGATTCTAATGCATATATTAATGCTAAATACAAGCGTGTGTGTGTGTGTGTGTGTGTGTGCGTGCGCGTGTGTGTGTGTGCGCGGAAAACAGATCTGATAAATGTTTATTGGTTTTATTTTTTTCATGAAAATAATTATTATGGAAATGTATCAGAAACCGGGAGAAGTAAGAAGAGAAATAATATACAAAAATAAAACATTGATATTTTAAATGTACCTAGCAATGAATAGAGCTCTGTAACGAGAGAATGAGGGAACCTCTACGTAGTTGCTTGACCTGTTAGAAATAGCAGGCAGATCTCCCTCAAATCCCACCCTACCGACTTTTAAAAAATAGGATGGACACATTAGATAATGTGGTCCTAGATAAACTGTATCTAAAAAAGACGGTATGGTCATGGCTAGAAGGCCTTTGATCATAGGTCTCCTGGAACAGGGCTTACTTGAGGCTAAACAACAACAACAACATAGAACCGTGTAACTACTCTGTCTCGGCGATCACTGTACAATTAAGAGATGCACACTGCCAGCCGAGTCCGCTGGCTAGCTTCAATTCCTACTTGTTGGTTATTCACTGAATTTATGTTGCTAATAGTCCTAAGAAATACACATAATACTGTCGATTCCGCTTGGTTGCATAGCCTCGGTGATTGAAATTATTTTGCAGTTAGCTAAGTGTGCAATTAACTTAATTTGCAAAGTAGGCGATGAAATATGAGCTTTCAATATATTGTCAGTAGTAAAATATTGTGACTATGTCACACATTTATCGATGATATAATAAAACAAGAATAACACCTTTTTTACTTATTGTACATTTTGCGTACACATAATTTACCTGTAGTGGATCTCCTCTGAGAAAAAAGATTATGTTCGTGGCGTGCCAGCGAAGTGAAATTGCATCCACAAATTTCATTTACGGCTGAATTAATTGAGTTAATTCTACTCAACCAGCCAGCGATTAGCATGATATAATATTAACTGGCATGCCTAGTAGCAGCTCATAGCAATAGCAGCAGAACTACGTCGGCCATTTCTAACAACCAATCAGCGATTAGTGTGACGTTATATTTACTGGCATCCCTATTCGTTGACAGCAATAGCTGTACCAACAGCAGTACGAGTGGGCATTTCAAACAGGCAACAGCTCATCGGCGACACGACATCTATTACAGCAGAACAACAACAACAACAACAACAGATATTCCATTGCTGTCAGCAGTTTTACAGTCAAAATATGCAACAACTTACATCCTGTAGCCTTTGCAGCCAGCAGCTCTTACAAGTTTCACAGCCTTTTGACTTTCGTTGCATAAACAGAACAGTATAGAACTTTCTACAATGAGAATTATATCACATTACTTTCCAGCTTGCTTTCATTGAAAACGCGTGGTAGCGGGAACGTAATATCATAAGTGTATTTACATTTTATATGCACGTTTACTGCAGACTCACTTTGTGTGTGTGTACTTACACACAAATATATATTCCCAACAACCCTCCTTTGTGGAACGCAATGTTAATTTCTATATTCAGTAGCATTTCACTGCTTTTCATGTAACTTTCTTGACGCCGAAATTGAAGCTATTATATATATATATATATATATATATATCAATGACTTTATCTTGCCGATCAGACTTGTCTCATACCAACTTATCGGCAAGTAGAGATTATATATTTCTGTGATTATGATGGAATAGAAACCAGCTTAATCAGTTTATTCTACATTTCGTCTTTTGGTTGAATTCATATTTTCTACATGCGTATTTTCCAACCAATCCAATCTAATATTTTTATTGACATGTATCGGCATGACAATCGTTTGACTTATCCCTTCTGAAGTTTTCCAATTCCATATGGTATTCTTCAATTAGCCAGCCTAGCCAGACTCGTACGCCCTGACAATGACTTTCATTTTGACTTACTTTGACTTTCTTAATAACAACTTAGATCATGTTGATTAAGAAAAAATTTATTGGATCGATCATAGACTAATGTAGTTGATAATGAAAACAACAAAATACCGTCCATTGATTCAAAACTGTTTGTTTGGTGTGGGGGGGGGGGTGTACAAAATTGATCTACAATGAAGATTTATATATTGAACAATCTTTCTGCGCAATAAAAAAAAATATAAGAACACACCGGAAACTGAACTTCGATAGTCTTTAGTTCATTGAATAACTTGAATACATTTAACACTCCGACATCGATTGTTTGTAAACATGACTACCCCCTCACGAAAACAAAACTTTCCAGAACCAGTTTATTCATATAAATGAAATACATATTCAATTTTATACTATATTTCGCCAATCTTTTCACTCAAAATCGGGGAAAATGTCATGCCATTAACCGAAATTGACATACAAGATGTATGATTCGGTGTTTTGGACATTTATGCAATTACTCGGAATCAACTGTCCAATGTAAGATAACCACTGTCGTAAATGTAGTTTTTTTACTTAGACACAACACATTTGTAAAGGAGAGAAATGAGATTGTGTGATGTTCATATTTTTACAGAGGCATTAGTAACATAAGTGAAGTGAAATTTCTATAACTGGGAACCGAAATAGGGTCACATATAACGGCACGCTAGATCCTTACCTTCAATTCTACGATACTCGACCCTATGTAAGAAGAAATCGGTACATAACCCTTATTTAAATACACGTTACTGTATGCATACATCCACGCATGCATGCGTATGTGTAGAAAAATATCTATGTATGTATATAATTTGTGTATGCGTGTGTGCTTGTTTATATATATATTTACGTAGGTCATTCTACACATAGTGTATGTGTATGCATGTAGTGTGAGTATATGAGCGTACATAAATAATCAGACACGCACATACACCTACCTACATATGCACATACATGAATATCCTAAGAATGTTATATTTACGAACATGATTGAAAGACGTGTCAGGACTGGTTTATATTAATGATAAATTGTCGTGAAACAAGCTGTTATGTGTCCCATTAAATTATAGTAACGAAGAAACAAGAAGGCTGCAGCTGACCGTGTCGATAGGAGTTTATATATTTCGGTCAAAGGGTCACCGGTACATGTCTGTTTCTCTGGCACACTTAACCTCGCAATGGCTACATTCTACATACATGCAAATGGGGACCAAGTAGATGTATAGTTTATTCCTGTAAGCAGCGCAGGAACATTAAAATGGCAGTGGAATTGTGTCAGTGACCAGGTCGCAGAAGTACGACAAAAATTGTGATGCCTCAAGAAATAAACGAAAAGTGAATGTAACAGTTTTTGTGTTTTCTTAAATGGCTAAAATGATTCTTCCACGATGTAATTGTTTCACTTTCAACCCACGGTCTCGGATCAAGTCACTTGTCAAACAGGTATAACTCCGAGACACTGAAATTGATTTCGTATAATTGATGAGTGTTTTGCTAGCTTAAATCACCGAGATCAAATCCACCCATTGGCCGGGAGGAGGCAGCCAGTGAATCATTCGATAACTCCACCAAACATTATATTCATGTCGGGTAGTAAGTTGTAATAAAAACACATAGTTAAATTCATGAGCTTTCGTGATCAGAGGTATTTCGTGATCAGAGGTATTTATCAACCGATAAGGTCTATTGACTTCTGAGGGTGGAGATAAGAAACATTATGCCCATGCTTTCTCGGGGGTATTAGTGGAGTAAGTGAAATAGCGACAACTGGGAATCGAACCTTATTTGAAAATTCGGTTCACTGAGATCATAATGTCTTAACTACGGTACTCGCCAGGTATGATTATTAATTACATTTTCATATGAGAATCCACGATACACGTTTCTATTCTCGACTGGATCTTACTTGCTGCGGTAATAAGTTTGGAAAGTACATCAACGTCACGACTGTCTGTTTGCCTTCCCTACTAACTCTATGTTCTCACCCTTAAGTTTATAAAATACTGTAAATAACGCATCTCGTTAATAAACAGCAAATCATTTCTTATAATGGTGCCTCCGATGTCTTGGGCAAGTAAAATTAACTATATTGACAAGGAATACGATACAATTCTTGCATATCGGTACAATATGTACTCACACCCAAGGAACCAAATGTCCAGTGTCTTATACTCTTGACCCATTTTGCAGCATTGCCCCTGTATGATCAGAACCACAATGGTTCGAACCAAGTAAATAACGTTTGTGTTTCAATCCTGTTCAATAATAATAGTTTCATTATGATGCACAAAGCCTTTTTTTTAAAGAAGTGACTCAGCACTATTGTGTCACTGATACGTAATTTATAAGTCTCCCTTATAAGGGGTGAGTGGCAAAACCGATCTCGCTGATATTTGAGCTGCGACACATGAAGTATCCAACAAGCTATCTTGGAGGATTTAATGCAACTTTACATTTTGTTTTTTGTACCAACTCCCCTATTAAATGAATAAGAATTCGAAGCAACGATGAAACAACGTAAACGCTTCACCTATTTAATTTCCTCCTATATTTAAAGTATAGGGATTATACGTTTTAAGCCCTAAATCTGAGAACTACGTGACATATTAGCTACGGCTTGAAATGACGATTGAATGAATCTTTCAATCAACCATCTTCACAGTATAGATCCGCTACGTAACAGGAATAATAAAATAAATAGGGATTTTCTTTAAAAAAGCACAATATCATTTTTGTGTGTGAAATGAAGTAAAGTGGATTGAAGCAACACCAGCATCTTGCTGGTACTTATTTTAACGACACTAAAAAAACTGAAAGTCAAAGTTAGACTTTCTTCTAACTGACCGATCACCATTGCAATCTGTTAAGTTAATAATGAGTACACACTTCCACAGCTGCTTGCCTTGTCAAGTGTTTCAACCCCAAATTTCAGATTCACGACATTTCTAAGGAACAATCTACAAGCAGACAACAGCACTAAATATTGGTTTCTTATTTAAGCAAAATGCTACAAAGTTATAGGGGGTGGAATTAAATGGTGCCTTTATGAAAGGCATCAGTAGAATAAGTGAAAAGAATTGGTTTTATCATCAAAATCTATAGCCTAGTGAAACCATGAGTGCACATCAAAAGACTCAACCTCCTCCTTTCATCTTTTCTAGTCATCAGCCAAACTCATTCTTTCCACCATTTTCCTCCCTGTCCATTCCTTGATGTTGCTCAACCACCACCTTCCGTGGTCTTCTTATACCTCTTTTGCCGGGGGTTTGTCTATCACTTTTCCCCTTGTTTTGCTTAGTCTTCTTCTACGCACGTATCTTCCACGGTACTTTTTCACACTGCACTCGTCGTCCATTTACATCACGTACCCATGTCACACATTAGCGGGAAACGATTTTACAATCTATGAGCACGACACCAACAGGTCCCCTCCCACAAAAGCTTTATTTTTCTCTCAGATTGTTAGGGCAAGTCAGTTTGCAGAAGCGGTATTTAACAGTAAAATAGACACTAACATACTTAGTGTAGTGATCCAAGAAATATTAATTAATTAAAATTACACTCTTAGTGATAAGAAATATCCATTATCTAAAAGTTTAATTCTGGTCAAGAAAGGCATGGGAGATAATACCGAAATTTAAATCAAGATTAATTAAATATAGAATGCAATGGGGAGTGAGTCAGATCTTTAGCAGTACGGTGACAACTCTGAACATGTTTCGGTCTTATTAGACCGCATCAGGGTTCCCTGGGTATTTTTCCTCTAGTCATTCTTTCAAGATATTACGTCACTCGGCGTTCATTCATTAACTCTTAACATCCTGTTAAAAATGTTCTATGTTCTGTAATGATTGAACAGAAAATGCCTGAAGACGTTTTTTTCTCTTCTTTTTTTTTTTTTTTGATCTTATGAAATTTACTGGTGATTGAGGTGTTTTCACACAAAAATATTTCACTTTCATCATATATATAGTTCGATGATTCATATCAATTTGATGATGTTGTATCATGTGGAATCGTATCCCACAGTGTGTTAAGATTTAAAACTATATATATCTCTCCAGTCATTCTAAGATATTTAGTAATAGTTAGACTATGCTTCGCTGATGAGGTTTAATAAGACCAAAACATGTCCAGAGTTTACACTGTACTGCAGAAGATCAGACTCTCTCCCCACTCCATTCAACATTTAATTAATATTTATTAAAATTTCTTAGATCTCTAAATCAAGTATGCTAGCACCCACTTTACTACTAATTTTACATGTTGCAGGCGTCTCTGGGTATTTTTTGCCAGTCATTCTTTACAGTATTTAGGTTCGACTTTCTACGATCTGAATCAACATCCTGTTAGGAGCGACTTTAACTTTCATCCATCACAGAGCCAACCAGGGAACCTCTATGTGGTCGCTCGGCCTGCTAGAAATAGTAGCCAAATAATTCTTAAATTACACCTTTCTGGGGTCACGTAATGTAATAAATAATGTAATCGTAAGTACACTATGTCTGAAAAACAAAAAGACGGTATAGTCATGCCTGTAACGCATTTGGTCACAGGTATGTTGGATCGGGACTGATCTGGGGTTAAACAACGACAACAACAACAATAAGTATTCGTAATGTTCAGTGTCGATTTAATCCACTTTAACCAGATACCTAACAGAAAAGATCAATATTCCCCACTACTATCCAGCACCTAACATGGATTCAAATGCAGTTTCTATGACGGCACAGCTGAAAACGCCATCTTTTTCTCGAATAAAAAATAAGACAGTGGTAACAACAACGAAATTAACCTCCAGCCACTGATGCAGTCGCTCGACTTACTAGAAATATCAGCTCGATTCCTTCAAATACAACTAACTGTCTTTAAAAAAAGAAGTGACACACTGATATACAAAAAGACGAGATGGTCACGGCTGGAATGCTTTCGATCGTAGGTCTACTCGATCAGGCCTGATTTGGGACTAAACAACAACAGGATATTTTCTTTTTGTTTCACTGAGAGCTTTTTTTTTTTAACAATTAATCTTAGATGTACTTTTGCATTTTGTATGCTAATTACGAAAATCACATTCATTGTTTTGAGAAATTGATAATAAAAAGGTTACAACGCTTTAAAGATTTAAATTTTGGGGTAATTTTACTCAATCAGAAGCGTCCATTACCGTAACGCCGCAATATTTCCATCACCATGTTTGATTTTTTTGATTTTGCTCAAGGCGCGTGAAGACAACAACAACAAAAAACAAGCAAGTTGTTTTTTGATTTTTTTTTTGGCATAAAGAAAAAGATTTCAATGAAAGAGAATGAAAACATTACGAAAGCTTTAAAAATGAAGAAATTGAATGTATGAAAATATTATAAAACCTTTTAAAGATGAAAATTTACAAAATCTAGAAAACATTACGAAAGCTTTAGAAATGACCACAGCGTCGTTTATTCCCTCATTTAAGACAATTCCAGGTACTCTCCACCTGCTGGGTGTGTGTGTTTCATCTTCCGAGTTGACAAACTCAATCAACGCTGTGGTTCACCGTTCTGTGCTCAAATTCATACCCTGCTATATGTGGGATGTGGAGTACGCCCGCCACAAGTCACTATAGATAGTGGTTCACGGCAACACTGACTTCCGTTACTCTGTTTCGTTTCTGTTACTCTGTTTCTTTCGATGGCTGTTGCTATGGAAACATTGTGGACGCTTCTGATTGGCTATAATTACCCCATAATTTAAATCTTTAAAGCTTTGTAACTTTTTTATTATTAATTTCTCCAAACAATGAACGTGATTTTCGTAATTAGCATGCAAAAGTACATCTAAGATGAACTGTTAAAAAAAAAGCCCTCAGTGAGACAAAAAGAAAAAATCCCCAAAACAACAACAACAGCAGCAGCAGCAGCAACAACAACAATAAAAACAACATCAATAAAAACAACAACAACAACAATAAAAACAACAACAATAACAACAACAACAGCAACATTAACCTGTAGGTGTAGCTTCTGCTATCTTCTAAAATTATGTTTAATAATGATGACGACGATGACGATGATGATGTTGATGGTAATGATGATGATGATAGTAAAGGTGGGGGTAGTGGTGATGATGATGATGATGATGATGATGATTTTGTAATATTTCGATATTCAGCAGTGAAGTAATAATATAGATTTCTTTTTCCCATTTTTAGTATCTTTGTTTTCTTTTTTCTTTTTTTTTTCTTGACATTTCTTTGTTTCCTTCGTTTATTTTTTGATTTGCGTCAAGAGGATGGTGTAATTGCTTATTTACAACAAAGTGATAACATTTCACCATTACGGTTTTCAAGGGAAAACGATCATCTTCGATGTGAAATTCTTAACAGTTGAATGCTATATCCACCTTGTGGTATATGACTTGTGTGATGAACTATTTTCTCCTCCCCCGCCATCTACCAGTGCACTCTTATCGAACGCCCAGAACATTAAGGTCAATTTATATTCCTATAATGTGAAGGATCCTCTGTCGGTTTCGACGATGAGTATTCAGTTGTTCGATCAACTGAATTTCGGTTTCTGAAATTAACGTGTAAGCGGCTGAGTATTCCACAGACAGTGCACCCTTCTCAGGCCGAATCAGCGTCACACTATGTGACAAGGCTGAACCTTTGAATTACAAGTACAATCCAGAGACAGACAGACAGACAGACATACATAATAATCTACCCCAGTACTGGACTGGTACTTTATTTATCTACCCCGGAAGGATGAAAGACAAAGTTGACTTCGATGGGATTTGAACTCATAGCACAGTACCCGGAACAAATACCGCAAGGCATTCTATCCGACGCTCTAACTATTCTGCCAATTCGCTGCCTAGATGTGAATGGAATTATAATAGAAGACTAGAAAAAGTCATCCTCGTTTCATCCAATAACCGGTTATAGAATGTAAGGGCGGTCACTCTACCAACTTCATTGCTCACTCGGTGATTGTGTGTGAGCGTTTGCCCATAGTTTACATACATAGTCGAGTGACCAGGTAGCGGCTCCCCTGTTGGGCGGATATGGATTGCCGTATATGTTATTATATGTGTAGGTATATTTTCATGGGAAGGCGCGATGGCCTAGTGGTTACTGTGTTGGGCTCACGATCGCAAGGCCGTGGGTTCGATTCCTAGACCGGGCGGCGCGTTGTGCTCGTGAGCAAGGTACTTCATTTTAACTCACGTTGGTCCAGACCACTCAGCTGAAGAAATGAGTACCAGCAGCAGCAGCTGGTCCAGGTAGAAATCTTGTTCGGGTAGATCGAACTCTTCAGCCTGGGAAGGCACTTCATCTAAGAGAGGGCAACTCTGATACCTAACCTCCGCTGCCTTGTGGCTATAGCCACTCATAGAAAAGGCTTCGGGGGTAAACCCTGAGGACCAATCCGGAGCTAGAGTCCCTAAGGCAGTCTCGACTTCATTCTAGCAACTTCTGCGACAACATTGGTGCCAAGTTTTATTGACCCTTACCCGTCCCTTGGACAACATCAGTGGCGTGGAGAGGGACGACTTGTAGCATAGGCAACTGCTGGTCTTCCATGTTAACCTTGCCCAGGCATGTGCTCTGGAGAGGACACTCCAGCGTCGCCTCATCGCGACGGCACAACACGGAAAGCAGCATGGGGTACTTTCACGGAGGGAGAGGCCATTGTGTCTCTCTAGACAGCTACCACTTGCCTCAAGCTGGGCAGCCTCAAGCTGGGCAGCCTCCAGCCAATTAGATGATGTCCCGCCATAGTCCGCTTGCTCCACTGAGTGCGTGGAGTTTAAGGATACAAGTAGCCGGAACTGCGGGCGGTAAAAACTGCACCAGGTACAAAAAGAAAAAGAAAGCCAGCACTCATATTAGGATGTACGTACCATGACAACAGGTATACCAGATAATCTTCAAGAGATTAGCGACACAGCGGTGATTAACAACGAACTGCTGAGATTCCAAGTGGACATCGCAAACACTCCAAGAAACACGTCTCGCAGAATCGGAAACTCTACGTGAGAGGGACTATACCTTCTTCTGACAAGGGAAGGGCTCGGACGAGACCAGAGAGCATGGCGTTGACTTCGCAGTGAGGAATTCGCTGCTGAAGATGGTGGAGCCCAGCGAGAAACGGATGAAGCGTATTTTCTCACTACGACTCCACACATCCGATGAGCCAGTCAACCTTGCCAGTGTCTAAGTTCCAACCCTCCACTCTACACAAGACGCAAAGGATGAGTTCTACGATCAGCTCTCAAGGATCCCAAGCCATGAACAGCTTTTGCTGTTGGACGACTTCAATGCCAGAGTGGGCGCTGACCACGACTCCTGGCCAAGCTGCCTTGGGCGGCATGGGATTGGTAACATAAATGACAACGAGCAACGATTGCTCGAGCTTTGCACACTCCATGAATTGTGTATCACCAACACCTACTTCCAGACTAAAGCACAGCACAAAGTGTCTTGGAGACATCCCCGCTCCAAACACTAGCACTAACTAGACCTCATAGTCACAAGACGCCACAACCCGAGATATGTGCTCATGACTCGATCTTTTCAATGTGCCAACTGCGACTCAGATCCCTCTCTGGTTTGCTGCCAGATCAAACTTCAGCCAAAGAAGATGCACTACACCAGGCCTCTGGGTAGGCAGCGCATCGACACCAATAAGACACAACACCCAGGGAAAGTAGCGGAGTTCAACAAGTCACAAGAGAATGCTCTCCTTGCAGACCCACCAGAAGGAGATGCTCGATCGCAATGGGACTCTCTCAAGGACACCATCCCCAGCACTGCACTCAAGGCCTTCGGGAAGAAACAGGGCAAGACACAGGACTGGTTTGAAGCGAGCTCAAGCAAGCTCATCCCTGTCATCAAGTTAAAGTGTGCGCCACTACTAGAACATAAATGCTACCCCACCCAGGCAACATTGCAAGCACTAAGAACAGCAAGAAGCGAAGTCCAGAAAACAGTCAGACGCTGTGAGAATGACCATAGGCAACATCCGAGAGTAAGACAGTACCCCTGAAAGCAAAGACAAAGGTAAGCAGATGAACAGATGGGCGGAGCACTACGCTGAACTCTACTCCAGAAAAAACAGCATCTCAGACAGCGTTCCACGCGAGCTAGCACGCCTAGGTAGGCGTTCCACGCGAGCTAGCACGCTGTCTGAGATGCTGTTTTTTCTGGAGTAGAGTTCAGAGTAGTGCTCCGCCCATCTGTTCATCTGCTTACCTTTGTTTTTGCTTTCAGGGGTACTGTCTTACTCTCGGATGTTGCCTATGGTCATTTTCACAGCGTCTGACTGTTTTCTGGACCTCGCTTCTTGCTGTTCTTAGTGCTTGCAAGGTTGCCTGGGTGGGGTAGCATTTATGTTCTAGTAGTGGAGCTCACTTTAACTCGATGACCAGGATTGTTTGTCATGATGGAATTGGGTGCATTGCCGATTGTCGAGGAGTTTAGTAAAACCTATGACAGTCTACCCATCGGCACCAGGATTGGATGGCATTCCACCAGAGGTCACCAGGTGCTCAAAGGGTGTCCTGTTGAACCACCTACATGAATTACTGTACCAGTGCTGGAAAGAAGGAGCAGCGGCACAGGACATGAGAGACTTCAATATTGTCACCCTGTATAAGAACAAAGGGGATAGAAGTGACTGTAACAACTACAGGGGAATCTCTTTACTGAGCATTGTTGGGAAGGTCTTCGCTCGTGTGGTCCTGATGAGACTGCAGAAAATCGCTGAAAGGTAAACACCGAGTCACAGTGTGGTTTCAGACCAACACCCTCCCCAATCGATATGATCTTCCCCTTCGACAACTACAAGAGAAATGCAGAGAGCAAAGACAACCACTCTACGTTGCTTTCATCGACCTTACGAAAGCCTTCAACCTTGTGAGTAGAGGTGGCCTGTTCAAAATCCCCACCAGGATTGTTTGTCCCCTAAGGCTCCTTGAGACAGTTCAGTCATTCCATACATACATGAAGGTTATCGTTCAGTTTGACGGCTCTTCTTCGGAAGCCTTCAACATCCGCAGTGGTCTGATTTCCCCAACTCTGTTTGGCATCTTCTTCGCTGTCATGGTGAAACACGCCTTTGGAGTATTAACTGGTGGTGTTTACCATCACACAAGAACAGACGGGAAGCTGCTTAGTCTTTCTCGACTTATGGCGAAATCCAAAGTACGTAAAGTACTCAGCAGGGACATGTTGTATACAGACAACGCGGCACTAGCAACACACTCCGAGGAGCAACTGCAACGCCTTATGGACAACTTATCAAGGGCCTGCCAGGACTTCAGCTTGACCATCAGTTTGAAGAAGACCAAAGTGTTGGGTCAAGGTGTTGAGGAACCCCCTGCCATCACCATCAACAATTGCGAGTTGGAAATAGTCCACGAGTTCGCATACATTGGCTCCACCATCACGAACAACCTCTCCCTAGAGTCTGAGATCAACAAACGCATCGAAAAGCATCTTCAACACTAGCCAGGCTGGCAAAGAGAGTTTGGGGGAACAGCCAGTTAACGACACACACCAAGGTTGCAGTCTATAGAGCCTGCATCTTCAACACACTGCTTTACGGCAGCAAGACCTGGAGCCTCTACTCCAGACAAGAGTGGCGTCTCAATACCTTCCACCTTCGCAGCCTGAGACGCATCCTGAGTATCAAGTGGACTGATCGTGGCCCGTACACAGACACCCAACCTCCTCATCCTGCTCCAACAATGACATCTTCGTTGGTTGAGTCACATATACCGCGTGTCAGATGGGAGGATCCCGAAAGACCTCCTGTACGGGGAACTGGCTTCCGGCAAGAGAACACAAGGGCGACTCCATCTTCGTTTCAAAGATGTCTGCAAGAGAGACATGAAATCGCTGAATATGAACATCGAAAGGTGGGAGGACATTACAAGTGATCACTCCCACTGGAGGCTGGAACTAGGGAGGGGTTTTAAAAGACGTGAAGAAGAACAGAGGCTTGCTACTGAAGAAAAGTACACTCGACAAAAAAGCAGTACCAAGAAAAGACTAGCAGACACTACCTTCAAAAGCAGTCGCTGCAACCGAGACTGTCACTGGCGTGTGGGCCACTACAGACACGGAAGCCTCTGCTCTGCCAACAAGACCATAGCAAGACATTCCGAGCGCAGATCCATGATCTCGCGAGACTAACGGAAGCCGACGGCGATGTTTCCATATATATATATATGTGCGTCGGCGATGTTTCCATATATATATATATATGTGCGTCTATGTAAGAATATGAATAAAATTATTTGGTTGTTTACGTGAATATAGATACAGTTGATGTGACTGCTTAAGGCTGAGAGTTTACTAAGTTATCATTATTAATACTGAGACCGATTCCATTAACTACACCTCTCCCACAGAATGCGTGTCCTGTGGCAAACCTAGAAATCATTATTATTATTAGGGTGGTGGATGGCAGAATCGGTAGAGTGTCGGACAACATGCCTTGTCGTATTTAGTTATGGCTGCTGAGGTCAGCTTTGCTTTTCATCTTTCTGCAGTCGATAGAATAAGTACCAGTCAAGTACTGAGTTCGATATAATCGACTGTTCCCATCCCCAATGTCTCCACCTTAGTGCCTGTTATAAATCCTTCGTTATTTTAGTTTGTCCTTGTAATGTCCCCTTATCTGTCGCCTTTGAGGCAAATAAAAGGAATTATTAATATTATTAGTAGTAGTGGATTGGCAGAATCGTTAGAGCGTCTGACAAAATGCCTTGCGATATTTCATCCGGCTCTTTACGGTGGATTGGCAGAATCAGGGCGGTGGATTGGAAGAATCGTTAGAGCGTCGGACAAAATACCTTGCGGTATTTGTTTCGGCTCCTTTAAGTTCTAAGTTCAAACCTCGCCGAGGTTAACTTTACCTTTCATCCTTCCGGGGTCGATAAGCAAAGTACCAGTCAAGTACTGGGGTCGATTTAATCGACTTACTCCTCTCCCCCAAAATTCCTGGCTTTGTGTCTATGTTAAAAACAATTATTATTGAAACACGAAGGCTGCGTTGTCAGAGCTAAGGCGCGTGCTCTAAGACACGAAGGAACGAAAGCCGTTCGATGGGCCCGAGTGGCAGAGGCGCAACGTGGGAACAAAGCCACAATCCGATCTTTGGCGGACCGGGACGGGCGCGTGTTACTTGATTCCAAGCGTTTTATAATTGTTCTTATTTCTATGTTGATGCATAAATGTATAGATCTTTGTAACACTGTTTCATTATGTTAAAGGATTCGATTATGTCTTCAATTTCTTTCCATAGTTAAGGTTGTTTAACGCGTAACACTGGAACTTGTTTCATTATGTTAATTATTTCGATTATGTCTTCGATTTCGTTCCAATATTAAGCCTGTTAAATGCGTAACATTCGAACACATATAGTAACAAGCAGAATAATATTAAAGATTATTATTTCGAGGTCGATAAAATAGCTACCAGCTAAGTAATCGTGAGCGTGTGTGTATATACGAAATCCATATTTGTTTTTTTATGATTTAGGCGGTGGAAGGTAGAATTTGTAAACCATCGAACGGAATAGTGTGTAAAGAGAAACATCTGATGGAAGAAACTTCATGGAAGAAACCATGAGAAACCGGGGAAGATATCTACCTGGTGATGAATGCATTAGCGTGAGGGTAAGCGGTTTAAATCTCTAATTTGAACCAGAGCCGGATCCAATGACAAGGTGGGCCGAGAATAATGGAGAGCTCTGATCTGAGACTGAGGACTAAAGTGGTGTCTCCAAACCAATAGGTCTAGACCAAGTGGTGAATTAACAGATCCAAGTAGTGAATTGGCAAAGTTGTTAGAGCATTGGATAGAATGCCTTGCGGTATTCGTTCCGGTTCACTGCGCTCTGAGTTCAAATCCCGCCAAGATCAACTTTGCCTTTCATCCCTTCGGGGTAGATAAATAAAGTACTAGTCTTTGGCGGAATCGTTAGAGTGTCAGACGGAATGCTTTGCGGTATTTGTTCCGGCTCTTTGCGTTTTGAGTTCAAATACCGCCATGGCCTAGTTAGGTGATAGACTTAATCAGTCACCCAGTTTAACACCACCGCCTAGCCTTTGGATGCCTTTAGCGGAGTCCACTCTATTGCAAGCATTCGGGCCAGGTCTCCGGTCTTAGGATTCTTCCCACCAGTCTCGAAGGCCCAGGAAAAGGGTTATGGGTGGTGCCCTTTCCTCCCGACTAACCGATAAAAAAGAAACAAAAAAAACGAGGGTCAATTGAATCGACTAAATCTCATGAAGGCGGTGCCCCAGCATGGCTACATTCCAATGACATTAACTAACACGTAAAATAATTTTTTTTTAAATTAAAGAACAGTGTGTATCTAGGACTACATTATCCAGTGTGTCCTTCATTTTAAAAATAGTACAGTGAGATTTGAAGAAGATGTGGCTGCTATTTCTAACAATCTCCCTCATTGGCTAATGATATACATAATCTATATATTAGAAAAGCAGTGAGGATTATGAACTGGCAGAAACGGTAGAGTGTAGGACAAAATGACCTGTGCTATTTAGTTACGTTATTTCATATTTTGAGATCGAATCCGGCGAGATTGATTTTGCCTTTATTTCTTCCGGGGTTTATAAAATATAAAAAGGTAACAGACAAGTACTGGAGTCGATATAATCAACATTCTAAGATCAAATCCCGCCGATGTCTAGTTTGTGTCATTCTTCTTTCCGGGGTAGGGTTGATGGGGTTGATAAAATAAGTACCAGTCATGTGCTGGGTCAATAACATCAACCGTTCCCTTCCCCTCAAAACTCTATACAGTGAATCCTCGTTAAACCGTACTAAGGTTGTCCGTAACTTAGTGGTTCGGCTTAGAGATCGATAAGATAAGTACCAGACTCAACTGGGGTCGATCTAATCGACTTCAAGGCGGTGCCCCA
>JAOPJM010535109.1:0-5000 GCA_027124095.1 Muusoctopus leioderma
ACATATATACAATATTTTTTGTCAGGCATTTGTTATCTAAAGGGCATTTGGTTTTATCCCTGCAATTACATAATTTCTTGACTGCACCAATACCTTCTATATGTTCTTCCTCTGTTCCATTCCCTGTTCCCGTGCTTACTATATCTTGGTCCCCCAACGGATTATTCCTCAATTCTAAATTTCCATATATATATATATATATATATATAAGTTGCTCTCTTTGATTACTACATCCGGTCGTTTTGTATTCATCATCTTGTCACTTTCGACAGGCATGTCCCATTTCATTGTGGCCGAGTCCTTGTTATGTACATTTCATCTTAACTGCATTTCATCTTAACTGCATTTCATCTTAACTGCTTTTTCAGTAGTTTATTTTTTCTAGTTGTTTGTGACTAGGCATTGCACATGTACATCTGAAGCAGACCTTCCGTCTCTGATTTTAGCCTAGAGCTTTTGAGCCAATGTTGGCTTTAACACCGGCTTACTTTCTTTCTCTCGAGCCTTGCGGTATATTAGACATGGAATCGATTGATTTCCAATTGATTTCATCATTGTATTTTTAATTCCGTTTAGTTTTTGCCCTTTTATATTTTTTATGAACTTTTCTATTATTTTGTCCTCCAAATATATTTCTTCAATGTTGTTAGTTTCCAGTCTGTTCTCTAATGTTTATATCATCATTATCATCATTATTTGAATCGCAGAATACTTATATTTCATGTTTATATTCCTCATTCGATTCTGTATGTAAATCCCCACACTTTATGTCTGTCTTTGTGATTGTCCTACATCCTTCACCCTGGTGGCTAATAAAAGAAAGCATCATCATCATCATCATCATCATCATCATCATCATCATCATTATTCTTTTTACTAGTCGATCGTTTAAAAGAAGTGAACAGAAAAGGCATCACGTACGACGTACTCGCGGCGAGAATGGCCCTTGACCACTTCTTCGACGCGAAGTACGAGGGATGCGTTGTTCGTGCTACAGTGCGTGCTCTGAAAAATGAGGGAGCGAACGCCGTTAGTTGGGCACGGGTGGTGGAGGTACAGCGTGGCAACAGGGCTATACTTTGGTCTTTGACGAACCATGGTGGGCGCGTGCTATCCGGTTCCGAGCAGATGTGTGCGGCTTTTCAGCGGCACTTCGCCGACTGTTTGCGAGTTGCAATGGACTGGACTCGGTAGACTTCGATGCCTACCTAGACGGTCATCCACGACTCTCGATCAGAGAAGCGGAGCGCATCGAAAAACCAATTTCAGCAGATGAATTAGCGGACGGGCTGGGCGGCTGTGCGATGGGCAAATCGCCGGGTTTGGATGGTGTACCCTACGAACTTTACATGCCAGACTTGTTCTGTACAGTCTTACCAGCTGTCCATTGCAACTGGCAGCAGACTGGGAATATTCCAAACTGCGTTAGCCGAGGAATAGTGACACTGCTGAGGAATGACCTGAACAAGCGGGACATAATTGACAAAGTTAGGCCCATAACTCTGCTTAACACAGAGTTACAGATGTTTGCAAAGTTGCTCGCACAGAGGTTGGCGCTTGTCGTCGGTGATTTAGTCGGATACGCACAAACCTGTGCGATCCCCGGCAGATCTATCCATGACAACCTCCACCACATGCGATACGTCGTAGAAGGGGTGGGCTCTAGATCTGGCTTCGGTGGTGCCCTGATGAATTTGGATCAGTCTAAAGCGTACGACAGGGCTGACCATCGCTACCTGTTGGTTGTCCTAAGAGCAGTCGGTTTCGGCCCCGCCTTCATAGGCTGGATCACTACAAGGTACAGTGGCATCTGTTCAGTGGTTAAAATAAACGGCCACCTATTAGAAACGTTTCGCATCGTACGCTCGGTCCGACAAGGATATCCCATGTAATCTCTTCTGTATGATTTGGCACTGGAACACTTGCTGCGGAAACTGGAGACGATGAGGGGCATCCCGCTAGAGTTAGGACACAGGAAAGCCGTGTCAGCTTACGCGGACGACATCATTGTCATGGTATTTGACACGTTTTAAATCCTGCAGGAGTAACAGGAGGTAACGGGAGCATGCATCAACCGCAACAAAACAGTGGGATTGTAACTCGGCTCTTGGAGAGGCCAGGCCGTGCGGGGCCGCGACTTCTGCCGCTGGACTGAGGGTCCGATTAAGGTGCTTGGGTTCTGGTTTCGACAAAACCTCCAGGTGGATAACAACTAGGAGTAGGTCGTGAGCAGGGTGGCCAGTCTCACTCAGAAATGGGCTGAGAGAAAGCTATCCCTTAAAGGTCGGGCGGAAGTAGCTAACGTTTATATTGTTTCGGTGACATACTACCAACTGACCGCCGTGCCTTGTTCCAGAAAATACCTGACCCGTTCGGAGCATATGCTCTTCCGCTTCTTATGGAAGTGACAAGTCCCGCTGGTCAGGAGGTCCATCTGCTGCCAGCATCCTCTACAACGTGCCGTCTGTATGCCGTCGCTTCTGATGCGTATACATGCACTGAGACTGAGACATCTGCAGAGATTCCTGAGTGACGACAACGGTGAACTGGTGTGGTCACCGTTCGTGCGATGAACCTTTTCGCAGCTCGTCTCATTGACTGTGTTGCAGTTCTGGGTCAAGCGCAGATCGAGATTTGGCCTTTGGCATCTGGAATGTTGCTAGGCACTCACTGCACTCTAACGGCTAGACTATGTAATCGGTGGAACGTCAACTCTTACATTCTATAGAGAGTTAGTGGAGGGTATGAGTGATGATGGCCTCGGAGTGATTCTGGCCATCGATGAAGACAGTATGAACAGTCTCTTCTGGAGAACTTCCAGGTCGGGTACCATGGATAATTTTCGAAAGATGTTCGCCTGGCAGTGCTACATGGGAGCGTTGCCTGTTCAAGATAAATTCTACATGCATGGCCGTGGTGGAGCCACCAGTAACTGTACCTGTCCGAGATGCGCACAGCATGATAAACCGTCCGACACGCACTCGTTCAATGTTCGTGCATTGTTGATTTGTGGGTTTATGTCGAACAGCTATTGTCACGTGCTGGACAGATCCGTCTATCAGCCGAATCTATCTTGAAAATCTAACTACCGCCTTCCTTTGGCAAGGAAGAGCAATCTTCCTCTGCCTGGTGGCTATGGCAAAAGAACTTGTATGTTGGACGCGGTTGAAATGTTTGAGGGCATAGCTTTACTTCTCAGGACAAGCAATCATCAACTTCTTCAAGTAACACTCAAAGACGAAGTTGAATGTAGAGAGGGGAGTGCTCTCCTCATGTGAATTTTATGAAAGGTGGGTGAGAGTGGCGAAACTGGCGTGGCTAAATGGACCCACATTGTCTATGCGGCTGCAGACTGGCGGCAAGAACTGGGAGGAGGCACCTGCCTTCGGAGTGTCAGGGTAATCCGGGGCTGTGTCAGGGGTGCCCCGAATCATCCTATGTGGTTTCTCCTCCATTCTGGGGATCTTTTCTCTTTTCTATCATTGTACTGTCTTTGTACTGTCAGACCTATTTGTTATATATTATTTATTTATGTACCCTTATCGTTATTGTTAATCTCACCCTTTCACTCGATGTAAATCCCCCCACACTTTCTTCTTTGTGTCTTTGTTGTCACCTATGTATCTCGCCTTTGTACTGTCCCCATCTATTTGGGCCCTTGTGGACAATAAAAGAAATAAATATTATTATTAGCTTAGAGAAGACTAAAAAGCGTTCCCAGCACCTCAAGGCAGAAAGCATTCAAGTGGATTTTATTGCAACACGTGTGACAAAGAGAAAAGTGGCCGAGAGGAAGCTATCCCTAAAAGGTCGGCTTACATAGTCTCCGTTATAATTTACCGCTTGACAGTTTGTGCCTTGCCCCAGTTTCCGTCTGACGAGATTGGAGCGTCTGCTCTTCAGCTTCTTGTGAAAGGGATGCGTTCCACTGGTCAGGTGTTCTATCTGCTGCGAACACCCTCTGCGTGGAAGGCTAGGCATGCCGTCGCTGAGGGTGTGCAGACACGTGCTGAGGTTGCGCCACCTGCTGAGATTCCTGGACGGTGAGTGGATCTGGTTGCCTTTCGTGAGGCACGTGTTTCGGAGCTCGTCTGTTTCCCGGAGATGCAGCCCAGGGTGAAGCAAAGATCGAGACTGGGCGCCTGGCATCTGGAATGTCGTTAGGTACTCACCACCTGCTACCAGTCGGGTAACGAGATCGGTGGAAGCTCCATGCAAGCGATCTATAGAGGGCTAGTGGTGGAGAAAAGCGACGACGTACTCGAGGAAGCTCTGGGCATCGACGAAAACGAACTGGCTAGACAGTTCCAGAGGACGTTCGGGCCAGGACAACTATGGATGACTTCCAGAAATCCTTGCACGATAGTGTCACCGAGGGGCATTACCGGTTCTAGATAAACGCTACAAGTACGGAAGTGCTCTCAGACGGATCTGTCCGAGATGAGCGCAGAGCGACGAAACCGTTCTGCATGTACTCGTTCAGGGCCCGGGTATTGCTGACTTGTGGAGTTATGTTGAACAGTTGCTGTCGTGTGTAGTATGAGTGGTGGTACAGAGTAAAACGTTCAGATATTATAGCTGTGGTAGCAAGAACTACTTGAGGGCTTTTTGCTCTGAATAGCTGGAGAAAGGGAAGAGAAGAAGCGGCGGCAGAAAGCAGAAGACTTCAGTCTCAAGAACACCATCGGATACAGCTCCAGAGGTTGTTGTTCCAGTAACATCTCCTTTAGCGTAACCGATTGCAGCTCCGAGGGTGGCCGGAAAATTCGCCTCACCCTTGGTCCCGGGGTGAACGATGACGAGTTTCCTCCAGCAGCACTACTCATCACCTTGTGAGGAGGAGGAGGGGATGAAGGAAGAGGAAGGATGGCAAATAGGGCAAAAGGGCAAAAAGGGTTATAGTAGTAGTAGTAGTAGTAGTAGTAGTAGTAGTAGTAGTAGTAGTAGTAGTAGAAGTAGTAACAGCAGCAGCAGCAGTAGCAGCAGTAGTAGTAGTAGTA
>JAOPJM010535109.1:7500-10014 GCA_027124095.1 Muusoctopus leioderma
AACTTGCATTTCGCGGCCCCTAAGATCGTGTGTCCATGTGATAAGATGGCTCTGGGTGGGTAGTGTGTAGAGAGTGGTTTGGTGGACGAGAGTAAATGGTAAAAGTATTGATGGTGTTCAATACAACAAACCTTATTAGAGATTTTTATGTTTCACTGAAATGACGCTAACGAGGAATGTTCTGAACTCAAAAATATTGACTAATAGAATGTTAGTAAAATAGTTAATATTTTAATAGGTAAGCTAGTTAGGATGACAATATGACAGTTAGTTATGGACGAAGCATGGCCGAATGGTTGAGAAGCTCGCTTCGCAATCACAAGGTCTCGGGTTTGATCCCACTGCGTGGCATCATGGGTAAGTGCATTTACCATAGTCTCGGGTCGACCGAAGCCTTGTGAGTGAATCTGGATAGACGGAAACTGCACAGAAGCTCGTTAGATGGATTGTACCTGTAATTTAATGGTCCAGTTTTGTCACATTCTGCCATGCTGATTCTGCATGAGGATTACGTTAAGGGTAACTGTGTCTGTAGAATGCTCAGTCGCTTACACGTTAATTCAATGAGTAGGCCGTTCCGTTGATCGAACAATGGAATACACATCGTCGAAACCGACGGAGAATCCATCATGACACTTCGTGTGATATATAGTATGGTATTATGACAGTGCAACGATCTAAATGAAATGCGGGTCTTCTGTGTATCTCTCAGGAACACAAAGTATAGCTGTGTGGTGAACTAGTTCGCTTCGTAACTGCGTGGTTTGGGCTTCGATCCTACTGCGTGGAACTTCGGGAAAGTGTCTTCAATCACGGCCTCGGGTCCATCAAAGTCCGTGACTAAAATTTTATAAGCGGAAACTGTATGAAAGTCCATCGGAAAGACAGACCGTTCCTTTTCTTGAGGTGATGGAGTTAAACCTAATCTGTGGCTCAATTTAACACCACTACCCGGCCCTTGGGTGTCTTTAGTGAAGCCCACTCTGTTGCAAACATTCAGGTCATGTCTCCGGTTTGAGGATAACTTACCCTCAACACCCCACCAGCCTTTCCTCCCATGACTAACTGATAAACAAAAAAATAAATGAGTCAAATCTTAGACAACTAGAAGGTACCATACATTTAAAGTATATTGAGAGGCTAGAGTGTTCCTGAGTTTAACACCGGTGTAGCGATTTCAGATTGCCCCTGCTTCACCTTAGATCCTGGTAACTTGAAATCGTGTTCAGATTACCGGGAGGTGGGATGAAAGGGATATCAGATTACCGGCAGGTGGAATGAAAGGGATATCAGATTACCAGGAGGTGGGATGAAAGGGATTTCAGATTACCGGGAGGTGGGAGGAAAGGGATTTCAGATTACAGGGAGGTGGGAGGAAAAGGATTTCAGATTACCAGGAGGTGGGTTGAGAAGAATTTCAGATTACCGGGAGGTAACTGAAAATGGAAGGGGCTAGCTTGAAGTGTTTACATCGTATTCTACTTGGAGTAGAGGTCGGTGGTAGAACATTCTAGAGTAGTTTAGCCATCATTCTAACTCTGTTGTCCTTTGATTCTAACTCTCAGTGAATATTTTGATAATGTGTTAGTTTTGATATTTAATTTTCTTCCTTTTTAGTCACCATATTTGTGTTTACTTTTTTTTCTTTTCTTTGCAACACATTATTAAACTTAATTTTATTCTGAATGTTCCTCCCCACTCTTTTCTTGATATGAAACGAATTTAATAAATTATTGTATTAAATTGCATTGTATTGCATTTTATTAAAATATATTAGATTGTATTAAATTGTATTTTATTATATTAAATTGTATTTTATTGTAGCATTTTATTATATTAAATGAAACTATATTCAATAGCATTGTACTTTGTTAAATTGTATTAATTGTATTGTATTGTATTAATATTATGATTTATATTTTAATGGTGGCGAGTGGCAGGTCGAGGTAGTCGACTAAGCCCCCAAGGAAGCGGTGCCACGGGATCACCGCAGTCCAATGTATGAAAGCAGAAAATGAATAAAAGAATAAATAGCAGTTTTCTTAACTCTTTCTATCTTTCTATATAGTTTCTATTTTGTGTAGAAAGAAATACCTAAGTATTTCCCTCAAGATGGATAATGAAATAATTCCATGTACAGAAGAATTTCTAGCCTTTGCTCTAATACAATTTCAGGGATATGTAGACTTAACAACCGAAGGATCGCAATGTTCACCCATCTGGGTCACATCACCTTCGTTGGGGTTAGAACCGAGCACCTTCTCTCAGTCTGACTGTTGTTTAGATAGCGAATTGGCAGACTCGTTAGCGCGTCGGATAAAATTCCTTGTAGTATTCGTTCTGGCTCACTGCGTTCTGAGTTCATATCCCACCGACGTCAACTTTGCCTTTCATCCTTTCGGGGGTAGATAAATAAAGTACCAGTCTAGGGCGGTGGACTGGTGGAATCGTTAGAGCATCGGAAGAGATACCTCGTGGTATTTATTTCGTCTCTTTGCATTCTGAGTTCAAATC
>JAOPJM010535126.1:0-10014 GCA_027124095.1 Muusoctopus leioderma
TATATATACATGTGTTGTGTTTAACCAGAGAGAGAGAGAGGGGGGAGATGTGGCGGAAGAAATAAATTGTTTGAAATATAGGGTGAAAATTAATAAATTCTTACATGATTTATTTACATACATCATTGGAATTCTAATAACTTGGAGATACATTGTTAGTTTTAAAATGAAATTCCATTTTTATTCACGCATTTAACAGAAAATTACGCAATACAATATATTAAAGTGCTATATATATAACAGAAGACAGCTTCTGTTCATACGAAGTATTTCCTATCTTCACCAATTTTCTTCAATTGAATTTAATGAAAATTACTTTAGTCATATATTTAAGCTTGCCTCTTGTCAGTAGGTCCCTACTACAGTCAACAGTGCTTCTTTTCTTATATAATCCCTCAACTTGCATTGAAGAAATCCATCTCATGTAAAAAATATTTAAACACAATCGCTACAACTGTACAGGTCAAGATTGTTACGAACAATGTTACCTTACACAACGCACCATCACCAACAAAACGACTGGATGCGCTCTATGTGGTCACTCACCCTGCCAGAAATAGCAGTTATATATCCCTGAGACGAAGCCTTACCGTCTCATTGAAAAATGTAGTCGGGGTACACTATGCATGAAAATAAACGGAATATTCTTGGCTTCACTGCTTTTGATCTCCTATATCATGTCCGATTTGGCGTTAAGCATTAAGAAAAACCAACCAACCAACCAACCAACTAAATTATGGTCAACAGGAAAGAAAAAACATATTGCGTTCATTTTCGAGTTTCTAACAAATCTCACTTCCAATAATTACTTTGCCAACCTGAAGAAATCCTTTCATCTCACTCTCTTCAAGTAAGTTGATAGTCTCTTTGAATAGCGAGACTATCAATCTAGCTATCGCAATATACTCCGCCCGCTGGTTCATATTGCACACTAGTAAAAAGAACGTTCTTGATTTACCTTATATTTTTTATCCCACCTGCCCCACTCCTATAGTCATGAAGATACAAATTATGTTTCTTTCGGCAATGTTGTCTCGCTTATGACCCAAGAAAGCGACTCATCACTTAGCCCTATAGTTACTAAGTTACTCAACATCTCCTTCACGTCGGATATATGACCCAACCTACAAAATCCCGCAACAATGTCTTCTGACCGTAAAACGAGGAACATATGTATCCTTGATGATTATACATATGCATTTTAAAGGTGATGGAAAATGATATAAACTGCCTTCTCATTTACGAGGCAATGCAGAAGAAGCCTTTTGTGCGGTCGGCCGATCTACGGTAAATAGCAGCTAACTCTCCCTCAGCCCAAAAGCATAACGTCGTAAAAAGTGGACATAATGGATAATGTAATCCGTGTACACTATACGTGAAAAGCGAAATGAGAAGATCATAGTTGGAATGCTTTTGATCATAGGACTGCTTGATCAAGGTTGACCTGGAAGAAAACAAACATTTGTTTTTTTAAAAATCAGTATATTTTCAGACTCAGTGATCACATGGGAGAATTGCAGTGATCCATAAATGTTAGAGTGCCGTTTTCTTAAGCCATATATTATTGATTTGTTGTCTTCTTCTTTGTTCAAGTAATACTCTTACAATTAATACTCTTACAATTCACATACGTGAAATCAATACGCTCGTAGTTAAAATTTGCCAACACTTCGATAGTATCTTGCTCCGAATCCTTATGGCTAGTAACACTAGCATGGCATTCCTTCGACGTTTAACCTTCGATCTGAAATTCCCGTTCAAACCGCTCTGTGAGAGCATTTGTTAACAGAAATCTACATACTAAGTTATCCATATTCTCTAAGACCTAGTATGCCTACAGTTTTAATTGTGTATATCATACTATTGGATATGGGTCATAATCCCGAATCTTCAGAATAACGAAAGATTGAAATCCCGAAAATCACAATCCCGACAATTCAAAATCATGAACATATATTTTGAGGAATAATAGAAAAAAAAAATTACTTACAAGGCATATATTTACAGTTTTCAACATTCGGAATTTGATCTTTTGGGATTATGGCGTTCAGGATTGTGATTTTCAGGATTTCAACCTTTGGAGATTGTGATATGTCGGAATTATGAACTGCACCCCATACTATTACACAACTACATTAACGACAGTGTCTCTGTCACCTCTAACCACATACATTCTTACGAGTGTATCTTTTCCATATATAAACAAATTGTACATAGTGACATGAAATTACTTATATTTGATTCTACTTTATACAGTGTAATGTCAAGTCCACATACGCAGGTGTTTGGCAATTGAGAAGCAAACATTGAGAAGCAATGATATTAGCTATGCACGTTATTCTAAGTAAAGCAATTCTGAAGGATTTGTTTATTGAGAATGATAATACGATATTCTATTGAAGTGAGTTGCATCGGGTAATCACTTATGAATGTGATGAATTATTAATTGTGCTTTCGCAAGTATATGTTTAATAATAATTCGCACTTGAAACTAAGTTTCTCTTTATACCCGAGTGTGTAAATAAATATCTCCATTGTACATGGGTATCTTCAACTAAATGTACTCATTGCATACACATATTTGACCATATATCAATACAAAAAAGTATTAATCTTATCTTGAGAGAAGGACATTTATAATGCGCGGTGTATACGTTACTGATGTATAACACAATAGCCAATTAATTACTCTTAATTATATTTGAAAAGGATTTTAACAGATGGGCCAAAGTATACACTTAAAAATCTAAGTTCTAACTGCAAGTAAACTTCTGAAGTACAATATTTAAACTATTTACACTATCTACACGATTTATACAAAACATCGAATTTACTAAAGTTCCACAAATATACATACGCTTTCAATGTAGATTAAGAGGATCTGATAATAGAAACCATTTTATCAGATGTGTAGAACATAACATAAATCATTACATATCAAACAGAGTGTTACTAGTTTGGGATTTGAAACTACGAAAAAAGGGAACTTGCAAATCGACATAGAAATTAAATTACGGTTTTTATTGTTTAACCACCGGTCAACCCTAATCACACAGATCTTTCATCAAATATATTCCAGTCTTCATCGTAACGGACTATATAATTCAATGTAACCTTCCTTTTTTAAGATAGTAGTGTGAGATCTGAGGAGCATTTGGTCGTTATTTCGAGCAGCTCGAGAAACCATGTAGAGTGTTCACTTATGATTCGCTGAGGACATCTAATAAGTCCAAAATGTGCCAGAGTTGTTGCTGCTCGTACTTGCTGAAAGGATTTAAAAGATATTCGTCATTCATCTAATGTTTGTTTGTTTGTTTTTTTATCACTGCATAATTATTTAGCATTAATGTTGTGAGGTTCACTGTATGAAATATATTAACACCAACTTAGCTATTGTTTTTCGTGCGGATGACGGATAGCGTTCCTGAGTAATTTCCCTCGGTGACGCACAATTTTGCAATTTTCACTAATAGTCGTGCAAATTATTTTGCATTTACTTAACGATACTATCATCACTACTTTGGGAAGTACGGTGAAGCCCTCGCCGGTGAGGTCTTATAAGACCGGACCAAGTCCATATTCGCACTTACCGAAATTACTAATGTGTTTTACTCAGCGCACAATTATCTTTAGTAAGCTTTTTGATGCTCACTGCATTAAATATTTTTACAATGGCTTAACTATGTTTTAGTTGAATGTTAACAATGTTGTACCTCCAAAAGAAAGACAAAGTAATTAATAGGCCAATAGTTTTGACGAGTACCAGCCATAATATTGTATCACAGAAATCACGTACGAACAATAGGGTATCTCACTGATTCTGATACTGGACTTGCGGAACACAATTTCAAAGTTTACTATTATTATTCATTTATATTCCATTTTGTGTCGAACAGTATCTCTTAGTTTCAGTATCACTAGATATTGTATTGTACTTCATAAAGAAATTGCAATCTTTCAAATTAGCTTAAAAACAAACAAGAAAACCTGCTTAAGAAGATAATATTCTGATTGATAAACTTATTTTTTTTCAAGCGCCAGCAAGTCACCGAAATGTATTTTCCTTCACGTCTTAAATTACAGAACAGCCGAACTCATCTGGGAATAGCAGCGAAATTTTTCAGACAACACTTTCATACATGTTGTATTTATAATTTTTCTTCAATATGGATACACGTGTTAAGGTTCAAATAATATGAATATTAATATTGATGGTAGATTACATTGGGATAGCATATTTAAAATGTATAAATTCTTAATTTTATCTCTCATTCATTTGAAATACATGGGAAGAGAAGTAGGGAATTCCAATAAATCAAGAACATTTTAGAATTATGAAACCAATGATCACATGGAAAATTTACGACGTAATTTTAAAAATGCAAACACATGCATTCATGTAATCGGAAAGATAATGCAGAATAATGGGTTTATATATAAAGGAAAAGAGTCTGTGACAAATTTAACATTAAACTTATAGAAATTCGAAAATTCAAAATTAGAGTAAAATCAGATTTCTTATTTTCCTTTATGTCATATGTATATATATATATGATATTTGCCACGCATGCCTTACGCTTTTCTCAAATAATTTTCACAGCGAATTGTTCATCTTTTTAAAATGATTTTTTCCTGTTAAGACTAATTACAGGTGACGCCACTTTCTTCTCCTGTTATTTTGCCCATGTTATGGAAAAAAAGATATATTACAATTATTATAATGGCTTTTATGTTCTTAAACAAATTTTATAAGTTCTATAAAATTTACTCTACACACTTTTCTACATAACACACGTTAGTGTCAATATCTGTAGTAGAAGCATACTTCCATGCCTTTTACAGCATATCTCTTCTGTAGATTAATTAATGTTACCAGAAATACTACATATGTATCCTGTGACATATCTTTTCATATGTTGTTCTGAGGAGAAGTGACAATGCATATAACCTGTGCACCCCCTCATAAATTAGGAATGTGTATGCATTTTATATTTATCATGAACATTTGTAGGTTAACGCTTGCAGGAAAATACAAGGGATGGTGACAGAATTCCAGTGGGTCGCATTCTGGGGAGGTTAGTGGAAGTTGTGACATAAGCGTTCCGTATAATGTTCTGGAAGGAAAGAGCAGTGAAGATAACGTCAGGAGGAGATACTGGTGGGTGTGAATGGTGGGCATGTAATGGTGAGCCTGGTAAGAAGAGCAGAGGCCGCTGTAATCCGATATATAAGGAAATGAAGGAAATTCAGGTCCATGAATTAGTGTCTGTTGCGTGTTGGTGAGTGGATCATTATCAATCAGTAGAATGTTCTTCTTTTACATACTGTCTAAAATGTGTGCGTGTGTAGCAACACCATGTTTCTATACAGGTGAGCAGTTGTCCAATGTTCACACTACTTTATAAATGTCAGAAACAGATTAGGGTTGAAGTCCTTTCCTGGTCACATTATTTCCATAAATGGAAATACTTTCTGATATAGTTTTATTGGTGTCAAATATATTTTATTTCCATTAGACAATATCAGAAATTGTGAGGCCTGAAGTCTGTAATGACTTTCGATATGTTAGTTGGGTGTTATTCATGACTAGATAACAAGAGGAAGAAGTATGTTTATTGATACATTTAGTCATTGTGTTGTTGAAATGTTGAACATGGCTTGGTTATCATGTCCTCATTGAATCATTTTTTGTCCTATTCATTGATCAAGGAAATAGTTTATGTCGGGCAAAATATGTTTATGTTGCGTGTTGTGGATAACTGTGACGGCCGTTTAAGGAGTACAAACTGATAGTATCGTCATGGGTGTGCTTTGGCAAGAAGAGGCTGCAACTAAGTCATTACTGCGCAGAACGCAGAGTGCAGTTGATATTACCGAACGGTGGAGAGGACCGGAGTTAGCTCAAAGTAGATCAGAAGAAAAGGGTGCCTTGTTGGATTACATGATCGGAGGTGTTTACGTTGGTGACGAATTTGTGAAGGTCTTAGAAATATTGTACTCGTAGGTACGTGAAGTTTGGCTCTGGGTTTGTTGAGAGCCTGGAGTTTAGAAATGGAGGTGATGCCTGTCGAAATGTACAGGTTATATTTGGAAGTTCTGATAACAAAGTCATCTTGGTTGAGATGTGATGGTTCTGCTGCAGTTTATTAAGCGGGTAATCTTGCAGAATTATTTGGCTTTCAGATGGTAGGCACATGTTTGTGTTACTTTGCCCTAGGTAGCACATCATCGAGCACATCTATCATTGAAGCCCCTCCAACTCAACCATCCTGATGATTGCAGACGTAGTATATGGAGCACTTTATTATCCAATGCAGCCGACAATTTCTAGACGTTAGGATGCAATTTGAGTGAGATTGCAAAGACAACCATTGATGTATGGAAATGTAGAACGTATGTTGTGCACTAGGTAAAAAAACAATCATTTCACTTAACTTGACAGTGACAAATAAGCCTGTGCTGAAGTCAAAGTGTTGGTTGGAATTATTGTTTCTTCCAAAAGTTACCGTGAAATGAAAGTAAGATTTTCTGATACGAAGTATAATGTTCGTATATTGCTTGAAGAATGGTGAGTTTTGGTTGGCATATGAGATGAGAGTGCTGTTAGTAGAATGTCTTTTGTGATGAAGTAGTAGTTTGTGATGTCGAATTGCACGAATGTATATGCATGTTTGTGTTGAATGGATTTTGACACATGTTATTACGACGCCTGTATTTTAGAGCCAGGTGAGAGTTGTTCTTAATGCTGGAGATAAATGTCTAGAATGTTCTTGCTAACTTTACGAAGTTGGGGTTTTGTTGGGTTGATTAGTCAAGTGGATGCGGTTGTGCAGAAATTGGTTTGTGGTCTGTAGACGTTATGATTGTTTATTAAGGGCAAGTAGTTCAACTGCTTCTTCGATGTCTAGTATTGTGACTATTTGTGCAGCTTCTGTGTCAATCAATGTGTTAAACGGTGTGTTTTTTAGTTTGTTTTTTTCTTGGTATCTGTTATGGAGTTTTATATGTCTCCTTTATGTGTTGCAGTATTAGCTTCGTGTAAGCTACTTGTTTGCTGTGAATATAAGTAAAGGTTGCTCGTTTTTAAAGGGATATTCTTTACTTCTTAAGATCTTTCTGGAATTTATTCATGTGGTTAGTGTAAGTTATGTTCTTACACGGATATCCACATGCACAGTGTGAGTATACAACTATGCACATGAATTATACTACACATTAGGTGTGTCTATGGTGTGTCGGTGTTTTTATGTTTGTGTATGTATGTAGTTTTAGTCTTAACAAAAATCACATGTATGAAGCCACCGCCAACCCTACACACGCTTACCTTCAAACATAGTCATCCTACTATCACATATATCTTTTATGGCCAAATATCCCTGTTGCCCAAACTACCACATACCCTAAAAGATACACATACATATACCACCTGAGTTTACATATAAAAACAAACAAATAACATTTAAATATCAAGAGACACACCCACACCATAATACACACACCCAAATCACTTCTTTAGATGCACCTCTATTGTCTTAATTGTAGTTAGAAAAATATGGATTTTCTTCTTCTACTTCAGTAGTTTGTAGATTTCAGAATATATTGTGGACTGTTTTGTGAAGAATAGCAATTTGATTTTTAATATCCAGATCAGCATGGAATATCTTTTACTATAAAAGCAAGTTTAACACGAAATAAAAGATACACAACTCAATCTAGCAATCTAAGTTGTAATTAAATCTATTTACAAACAACGTTTGATTTCAACATTAAAAGAAGGTTGTTGTACATTTAAAAGTGTACAAGAAAAAAAGATTAAAATAAACTTTAAAGAACACTTCTTGACATTTTAAATACTGTTTTCAAACTGTTTTATTATGAAGGACAAATCAAAACAATGCCATCATCTATTTTCTGTGTGCAATTTTAATCTCTTTTGTCTTACCTAAGATATTGTTCCTTAAGTATATAAGACGACAATCTGGACATTTTCGGAGTTTCGTTTTCCTTCATAAAACTCTATATGTAACTTTGTAAAACACTCCATTAAAATGGTGTACAGGAAGTATTACAGTGTTTGGCGAAAATAAATCTTTTTATATCGCAATATACACTACACATTAAGGCACCAAGTTTACAAAATCAAAAGCGAAAATTCGAACTGTCACCATTTTACACATTACAATATATAATAGTGTAAGTTCTGTTCTTTAATCACTGGAAGAACTCGTGTTCACAGTTTACGAGAAGTTTGTTAGAAGGAGCCAAGTGTTGGTTTACATTCAGTGTCATGGTTGTTCTCTACAAAGTATTATTAGTGTCTTCTATCGTAATCTATTGATGAAGTCCTCAGAGACAATTCAACCAATCTTTCTATTTTCCTTCTATTATATGGTTTATCCTTAAAGTAGGTCAGGGTGCTCGACGTTAAGGATATATTTACAAGAGTATTTGGGTGGGAGTATTACGTAAGACTAGCTCTAAGAAATAGAGAACTCAGTACGTTTATAGAGTTAAGATTTATAGTGGGAATTGGAAGGTTTAATGCCTAACAGTAACCAGTGGTTTCGTGTGGGCTGGGAATCTTCGGATTTTTTGGGAAGAACTGAGAAATTGATATTGTATTTTTGATTTGAGAGTTCAGCTTCGAGATGTTTGGGGTGTGTGTATTATGGTGTGGGTGTGTCTCTTGATATTTAAATGTTATTTGTTTGTTTTTATATGTAAATCAAGTGGTATATGTATGTGTATTTTTTTAGGGTATGTGGTAGTTTGGGCAACAGGGATATTTGGCCATAAAAGATATATGTGATAGTAGGATGACTATGTTTGAAGGTAAGCGTGTGTAGGGTTGGCGGTGGCTTCATACATGTGAGTTTTGTTAAGACTAAAACTACATACATACACAAACATAAAAACACCGACACACCCATAGACACACCTAATGTGTAGTATCATTCATGTGCATAGTTGTATACTCACACAGTGCATGTGGATATCCGTGTAATTACAAATACATACATAATCTTTGCACAAGGACATGGACGTATATATACGCAGTTTTGACAGGTACACCTCCACGAAAGCATACAGTGAGCATATACACATAGTGTAAGGCATATATATTCACATGCAGACAGCATGCATATATCACAATAATAACTGTTCGAAAATTATATTCATCTCGATATATATATTTAATGACGAAAACTGTCTGTTGTCCATAATTCATTCGGTCAACCGAAACCAGAACTAACTGGAACCTTGGGTTTCGCCAGCCACGATATTCTGTGCGTGGATCCTTCAAACTGCTGCTATTATTAGACATATTTGACAACCAAGATGGCGAACGGGATATGCTTTTCTGATAGATTAGCACAATTCTCACGTTGTAGTTTATGTTATTTGTCTCGTTTGGGTGTGATGTTCTTGTGATGCTGTACCTGTCAAATTCTAGGAATACTCTTCTGCAAACTCTTGAATTCAACAAAGCGCACGTCACTATAACAGACTCCGACATAATGATGAACGCCAAGAAATAGCTCATATTTAATGACGGCACTTAATTTCTTAAATGTATGTGTGCGTTAATGCTCAGGTATGTATTTAGGATTAGGCCACATTTTTCTGGAAATATTAGTTGTATTAAATGTAGAGGTTTCATACACTTATTAGCCTCCCACCCCCCTACTAAATTGTTATGCTCCGGTCCTCTGTCTTTTCTATTCTGAACTCAAATGTTGCCACTGATGAATATCATATTTATGATAAAATAATGAATTGTCTGGTAACGTGTTTATATTATATCACTGTCGAATGTTAAGTGAAAAATATTATAGCACATATAAAATATGTGAAAAAACGACGAAAAAAAAAACTGCTTATGCTAAATTGTGTGTAGCGGAGTTATATTATAAAATAGTTACAACTAGGTCAGCTCTGGAGAATATCAATAAACATTAATCATAGAACAATTTAATGAAATAAATATAAATATTAAATGTACGATGAATGCTT
>JAOPJM010535137.1:0-10013 GCA_027124095.1 Muusoctopus leioderma
TAGCACTGCCAGGCCAGGGACTTCTGGAAATTATCCATAGTTCCCGGGCTGAAAGTCCTCCGGAACAGACCAGCAAGCTCGTTCCCGTCGACGCCTAGAGTTTCTCCAAAAGCGTCGTCGCTCTTCCCCATCACTAAACCTCTATAGCACGCTAAAGTGGAACTTCCACTGACCGCATTTCCCAACTGGTAGAGGGCTGTGAGCGCCTGAATAATAATGATAAAACGCTGAAACCACCGCACGACACGTCAACAGCCGAATCCGTCCCACACGTGACAGCAACTGTTCGACAAAACTCCACAATTCAGCAATGCCCCGACACTGAACGAGTGCGTACAGAACGGTTTCGTCACCCTGTGCGCATCTTGGACACGTCCGTCTGACGTGAATTCCGTGCCTGTAGAGTTTATCCCGAACTAGTAGCGCCCCTTGGTAGCACTGCCAGGCCAACGACATCTAAAACCTATCCATAGTAGTCCCCGACCGCAAAGTTCTCCGAAACACACTAGCCAGTTCGTTTTCCTCGATGCCCAGAGTTTTCCCAAGAACGTCGTCGCACTTCCCCGCCACTAACCCTCTATAAATTGTGAGAATGGAACTTCCACCGACACCGTTGCCCGACTGGTAGAGAGCGGTGAGCACCTGGCGACATTCCAGATGCCAGTCGCCCAGTCTCGGTCTCTGCTTCACTCAAGACTGCAGCTCCGTCAAAGAGTCGAGCAGGGGAAAGACGTGCCTCACGAACGGAGACCACACCTGCTCACCGTCCACGAATCTCTGCAGGTGGCGCAACCTGAGCGCGTGCCTGCGCATCAGCAGTCTTGGCATGCCTAGCCCGCCACGCAGAGGCTGCTGGCAGCAGATGGATCGTCTGACCAGCGGACGCGACCCTTCCACAAGAAGTCGAAGAGCTGACGCTCCAATCTGGTCAGACGGAAAATGGGGCAATGCACGACGGTCAGACGATAAACAATAACGGAGGCGACGTAGGCGTTCGTCACCTCTGGCCGACCTTTCAGGGATAGCTTTCTCTCGGCCCATTTCTGGGTATCATTGGCTAACCTGCTTGTTACCTCATCCGAGTTCCGGTCCACCTGGAGTTCGGGAGTCGAAACAGCTCCCGAGCAGTTTAACCGGTTCGTCGGTCCAGCGTCCCACGACGCTGTCCGACGACATGGTCTTGCCTCTCCAGGTGCCGAGCTGCAAGCCCACTGACTTGTCCGGCTTAATCTTTGCTCCTGCAACCACCTCGTATTCCTTCAGCATGGTGCCGATCGCCTGCACTGCGCTGGCGTCCGACACCATGACGGTGACATCGTCCACATACGCCGACACTGCCCTTCCACGCTGTCCCAGTTCGAAAGGGATGTCTGTCAATACCTCCACCTTCCACAGCAGTGGATCGAGAGCAAACACGTACAGAAGGGGCGAGAGGGGACATCCCTGACGGACAGAGTGCGCGATGCTAAACGGTTCAGACAGGTGGCCGTTTACTCTGGCCACTGAGCGGATACCGATCTACATTGCAGCGATCCAGCCTCATAAAACGGGCCCTAAACCGGCCGCTTTTAGGTCGGCTGCCAAGTAACAATGGTCGACCCTATCGAAAGCTTTCGACTGATCCAAATTGATCAGGGCCCTACCGAAGCCAGTTCTATTCCCAATCATCTCTATGATGTATCGCATGGGGTGGAGGATGTCGTGGATGGACCTGTTCGGGATTGCGCACGTGTGCGCTTCCCCAAGCAAGCCAACTTCTTTGCTAACACCTTGGCCAAAATCTTAAACTCTGCGTTCATCAGCGTTATGGGCTGAAAGTAGCATAAAACTCCCCCTTGTCGGCGTCCTTTCTCAAATCGCCACCACGACCCGCCTCACATAACTGGGAATTCTACCGTTCTGCTGCCAGTCGCGGTAGTCGTCTGCCAACAGGTCGCCAAACAAGCTCGTAGGGCAGACCATCCAAACCTAGCGATTTGCCTCTAGCGCAGCCGCTCATCGCCTCCCGTATTTCAGCGGCCATCATCGGCCGTATTTCAGCGGCACCTCACCTCTTCCTCCGAGAGTCGTGACTGGCCTTCCAGGTAGGCAGCGAATTCTACTGCCGCCCTTTCATCCGACCCGCCGTCGACCGCCCCGAACAGTCGAGCAAAGTGCTGCTGAAAAGCCGCACACTTCTGCCTGGTAGCGAATAGCACGCGCCCGTCCCGGTCCGTCAAACACCGAATCGTGGCTTTGTTGCCACGCTGCGCGTCCGCGTCACGGGCCCATCAGACAGCTTTCGTTCCCTCCTGTTTTAATGTACAAGCTCTAGTTCTGACAACGCAGCCATCGTGTTTCGCGTTGAAGAAATGTTCGAGCGCCATTCTCGCCGCTATCACGTCGGTCGCGATGCCTTTACTAATCGCATCTTCTAGCTTGTTAACTAGCTCCCCCTTCTACTCTATTTCTCTCTATCGCTAGCTCCTTACTAAACGCTATAGATTCTAATCTGATCACCCACTTCAGGGTGCCCCACCACCGGTTGTTGACGATTGCCCCCGTCAACTGCCGCCTAACTAGAGTGCTAATCCAGTCCCTGTTGTCTTGGCACACCGGTAAGGACGCGTTCAACTTCATGTAACCGGGTCCCTGTCTATGAGTCCTATCAAAGTCGACCGTGCAGATCACAAATGTGGGGTCTGTGTAGCCGACTAGTTTGAACTGTAGACACCCTACGCTATCCCTATCTGCTGGCCTAACGAACACCCTATCTAGATATGATCTGGGTGACCCACTGTGCTTGCTCCATCACCACACTGGCACATTCGGGAAGTCCAGTCGGTACCTGTCGGACAGTTGGAAACGTCCAAGCAGGTTTTCGAGGCTTTTGCACCCCCTCCTCATCAATTTCACATTAGGACAGCACCTCCCTCTCCACCCTCACCTTCCTCTTCATGTGAAACTTCAAAAAGTCGAAGAGGGGCCGACCGAAGAGAGCCCAACCGAAGAGGGCCCGACCGAAGAAGGCCCGACCGAAGATGAAAGTGTTTGTCCTCAGACCTTTCAACCTCGTCCGCCACACGTCTTTCGCCGCAGCCAGAAGACAGAGGAAAAACTTTCTTCCTTGCCCGGTTAAAGGAGGTTGGCGGGGCAATCATCACGATGGACTCAGCCAACAGCCGAATCCGTCCCACACGTGACAGCAACTGTTTGACAAAACTCCACAAGTCAGCAATGCCCGGACACAAGTGCATGCAGAACGGTTTCGTCACTCTGCGTACCACTGGGACACGTCCGTCTGACGGCATTTCCATGCCTGTAGAGTTTATCCCGAACCGGCAGTGTCCCTTGGTAGCACTGCCAGAGCAAGGACTTCTGGAAGTTATCCATAGTGGTCCCCGACCCGAAGGTTCTCCGGAAAAGACTAGCCAGTTCATTTTCGGCAATGACCAAAGTTTCCCCGAGAACGTCGTCGTTCTTCCCCTCCGCTAACCCTCAATAGATTGCCAGAGTGGAACTTCCTCCGATCTCGTTGCCCGACTGGTAGAGGATGGTGAGCGTCTGGCGACATTCCAGATGCCATTCGCCCAGCTTCGGTCTCCACTTCACCCAGGACTGCATCTCCGTCAAGGATACGAGCTGCGGAAAGACGTGCCTCACTTACGGTGACCACACCCGCTCACCCTCCGGGAATCTCTGCAGGTGGCGCAACTTGACCACGTGTCTGCGCATCAGTAGCCATGGCATGCATAGCCCACCACGCAGTGGGCGCTGACAGCAGACAGACCACCTGACCAGCGGAACGCATCCCTTCCACAAAAAGTCGAAGAGCAGACACTCCAATCTGGTCAGACGGAAACTAGGGAAATGCACGAAGGTCAGGAGATATACAATAACGGAGGCGACGTAGGCATTCACCACCTCTACCTGACCTTTCAGGGATACCTTTATCTTCGCCCATTTCTGGATAAGACTGGCCACCCTGCTCGTTACTTTGTATCAGTTCCAGTCCACTTGGAGGTCAGGACCGAACCATATCCTGAGCAATTTAACCGGTCCATCGGTCCAGTGCCCCACGATGCTGTCCACCGACATGGACTTGCCTCTGCAGGTTCCAAGCTGCAAGCACACGATTTGCCTGGATTGATTTTTGCCTCCGCTAACGCCTTGTATTCCTTCAGAATCGTGCCGATAACCTCCATATCGGTGGCGTCCTACACCATGACAGTGACATCAGCCACATACGCCGGCGCGGCCCTTCCGCATTCTTCAAGCTTGAAAGGGATGCCCCACAACACCTCCAGCTTCCGCAGCAGTGGCTCGAGAGCCAGCACGTACAGAATAGTGGAGATGGGACACCTCTAACGGAAAGAGCGTGCGATGTTAAACGGTTCCTAAAGAGTGGCCATTTACTCTGACCAACGGTTCCTAAAGGGTGGCCATTTACTCTGTACGTTGCAGCTATCCAGCCCCTGAAAACGGGCCGGCTACCAAGTAACGATGGTCGACCCTATCAAAAGCTTTCGATTGATCTAAATTGATCAGGGCCCCACCAAAGCCAGATTTATTCCCTACCCTCTCTATAATGTATCGCATGATTTGAAGGTTGTCGTGGATTGATCTATTCTGGATCGCGCACATTTGTGCTTCCCCGACCAAGCCACCGACGAAGAGCGCCAACCTCTTCACAAAATCTTAAACTCCGCATTCAGCAGAGTTATGGGCGGAAAATTACCTATGTTGTCGTCTTTTCTCAGCAGCGCTACCACTCTCCGACTCACAGAACTGGGAATTCTCCCGTTCTGCTGCCAGTTGCGGTAGACGTGTGCTAAAAAGTCGCCAAACAAATCTGGTATGTAAGCGTAAAGATCATAGTGGAAGACCATCCAGACCTCGCGATCTACCCCTAGCGCAGCCGCCCATCGCTTCCCGTATTTCACCAGCTGTTATCGGCCCTACGCAGCACTTCACATCCCCTGCCGAGAGTCGGTAAGTGGTCGAGGTAGGCAGTAAGGTCTACTGCCGTTTCCTCGGACCCACCGTCGACCGCCCCGAACAGCTGAGCGGAAATGCTGCTGAAAATTCCGTACACATCTGCTCATAACCGAATAGCATACGCCCGTCCCGGTCTGTCAATGACCGGATCATGGCCTTATTGCTACGTTTCACCTCCACCACTCGGGCCCATCGGACAGCTTCAGCTCCTTCGTTTTTTAGCGCACGTGCCCTAGTTCTGACAACGCAGCCTTCGTGTTTCGCGTTGAAGAAATGGTCGAGGGCTATTGTTGCTGCTGGCACGTCGGTTGCAATGCCTTTACTAATTCCCTCTTCTAGCTGGCTAACTAATTCTCCTTTCAATCTATTTCTCTCTATCGTTATCTCTTCACTAAATGCTATCGATTCTAATCTAATTTCCCTCTTCAGGGTCAGTCACTACCGGTTGTTGACGATTGCCCCCGTCAACTTCCGCCTAACTAATTCGCTAATACGATCACTGTAGTATTTGCGCACCGGTAAGGACGCGTCATCTTACAGTAACTGGGTCCCTGTCTATGTGGCATATCTAAGTCGACTGTGCAGATCACAAATTTGTGATCTGTGTAGCCGACCAGTTTCAACTGTGGATATCCTACACTATCGCTAACCGCTGTCCTAACACAATCTCTATCTATATACGATCTGGATGACCGACTGTGGTTACACAGTGTCCACACTGGCACATGCGGGTAATCCAGTCGGTACTAGATGTAAATGTCTAAGCAGGTTTTTGAGGATTTGCACCCCCTCTTCCTATGCACTAGCCATACACAGTCGTATTGGGCGTCTAAAATGCAATTCCAATCCCCCTCTAGGGACGATCCAAGGAAAACGTCTAGCCACCTGAAGAAGTCAGGCCGTCCTGCCCCAGTCGGGGCATAGATGGCCATTAGTCTGAAGGTGCAACTTTCGCTACTCCTCACGCCCAGGACCATCGATTTACCGTTCGGGTCCAGGAAGATTTCTCGTACCTCGAGGTTCAAGGATTTCCGAAACAACACTGCCACCCACCGCCCGATCCTGACGGAACCCATGATCAGAACATCTCGTAGTCGTCGAAAACGGGTGCGAGGGCGTGCACCTCGGAAATCCTTGTCTCGCTAATGGCTACCACATCTATGTATCGTGATCTGAGGTCGTTGAGCAATTGATCTTGCATCCAAGCCGAACCCAGGCCACGAACATTTACGCATCCTACTCTAAGTGTAGCCAAATTTGTCAAAGAAAAGTAAATGGATAATGTCACTCACCTTGGTCCTCCTCGAGAAGGCCAGTTGATCCGGTCTTCTCACTTGCTGTTGGTTGACTGTCGAAAGGCCCCTCCAGGACCGTTCTATTAGGACATATCCTAAAGTCACCAACGTCATTGGGATATTTCGATTTAATATCCCTGTATGTAATAGAATAGGTTTTTATAAGTAGTCTGTCTGGGGCTGTTTTGGGGAGAAGTTCACTAAAGCCCTCTCCCTTTGTGGAAATGTTTCTATTGATTATCACCTCCTCCATCAATTCGATGTTATTGTTGTTGTTGTTGTTGTTGTTGTTGTTGTTGTTGTTGTTGCTGTTGTTGCTGTTGTTGCTGCCGGTGTTGATATAGCTGTGGTGTCGGCAGCAAGTGTTTTTTGGGGTGTTTTGTCAGAGGACAGGAAGCTCTCTTGTGATTGGTGCTACCACAGTTGTAACACCTGGCTTTCTACCCTCTATCACCGATATTATAGGGTCCATGTCCTCTATATGAAATAGTTTGGAGACCCTATGAATATTCTCGGTGGTGCGTAGCATCTGCGGCTCTAATCTATATTCCGCCCAGCATTTCTGCAGAGTTTTACTGGTATTTATAACCCCATACTCCTCCAGGGTCATTATAAAGTGTGTCCATTTCTGGTGGCACATTGGTGAGTGTCACCTTACTTTCCCACTTCCCTAAATACGTGGGAAGGAGTAAGTACTCGTCGGAGGAGCATGTATATGTGGATATATTTTTGGCCTCTTCTTTACTGAGGAAAAGTGCCACAACTATCCCAAACTGCCGTCTTCTTCGCCTGATAAGCACTTTACAGCTTACGTTGGGGTAGTCTTACCGATTTTCCGAGTTTTTCGGTTGATGCAACGGTACACGATCGTCCTTTTGTCATTATATTCTTTTTCTTCTTGTAGGAGGACGATTGTGTCTGGCCTAACAAAACAGGTTTTGTGTTTTGCACTGAAATCCTCCATATCCTCGATTTCAAAATTTATCCAGCTCTGGGTAGCACTTGCGAAGTGATTACATTCACCCCCTCACCCATCATTGTTGTGACTTTATCTGCTCTAGCTTTCGCTGTAGCTATTAATGCTTTTACTGCTGATGTTGTAGTTGTTTTTTTTACTGTCGTTGTGGTTGCTGTTATTCTCATTCCTGTTGCTGATATCGTTGCTGTTTCTCTTTCGCAAAATACATAGAAAACAACAAAGAAACAAAGAAATTGTGAGGGATTTACATCGAGTGGAAGGGTGAGATTAATAATAACGTTAAGGACACATTAATAAATAGGTCTTACAGTACAAACGAAGTACAATAATAGGAAAAAGAACAAGAATCCCCGAAATGGGGAGAAACCACACAGGGTGATTGGGACACCCCGCACACAACCTCGGATTAACCTGACACTCCGAAGGCAAGTGCCTTCTCCCAGTTCTTGCCGCCAGTCTACAGCCGCATAGTCAATGTGGATCCATTTAGCCACGCCAGTTTCGCCACTGTCACCCACCTTTCGTAAAATTCACTGTAGGGGAGCACCTCCCTCTCTACCCTCACCTTCCTCATCAAGTGGTACTTGAAGAAGTTGATGAGAGCTGAGAGGAAAAGCTCTGTCCTCAAACCCTTCAACCGCGTCCACCATACAACCTCTTTGGCCATAGCCATCAGGCAGAGGAAGACTAACCGCTGTTCCTTGCCGAAAGGAAGGCGGTGGTTCGATTTTCACGACAGACTCGACTGATAGCCGGATCCGTCCCGCACGCAACACCAGCTGTTCGACATAAACACACAAATCAGCAATGCACGGACATTGAACGAGTGCGTGCCGGGCGGTTTCATCATCCTGCCCGCATCTCATACAGGTAGAGTTGCTGGCGGATCCACCACGGCCATGCCAGTAGAGTTTATTCCAAAAGAGGCAACACTTTCCTGTAGCACAGCCAAGGCGAGGACTTTTTGAAATTATCCATAGTGCACGACCTGAACGTTCTCCGGAAGAGACTGCTCAGCCTTTTTCATCGATGCCCATAATCGCTCCTAGGCCATCATCACTCGTACCCACCGCTAAACCTCTATAGAATGTGAGAGTTGATGTTCCAATAACTACATGGTCCAGCGGGTAGAGTGCAGTGAGTGCCTGGCAACATTGCTGACGCCAAACGTCAAACCTCGCTCTACGCTTGACTCAGGACTGCAACTCAGTCAAAGAGACGAGCTGCGGAAAGGCTTGTCGCACGAACTGCGACCACACCAGTTCACCGTTGTTTTCATCCAGGAATCTCCAGCAGATGGGCTTCTTGGCCAGCGGAACATGTCCCTTCCGTGAGTAGCGGAAGCGCATACGTTCCAATCCGGTCAGGTGTTTTCTGGGACAAGTCACGATGGTCAGGCAGTAGTATGTCACAGAAACAATATAGACGTTAGCTACGTCCGCCCGACCTTTCAGGGATAGCTTCCTCTCCGCCCACTTCTGAGTGAGCCTGTCCACCCTGCTCGCGACCTCCTACCAGTTTTAATCCACCTTGAGGTCTGGTCCAAACCAGACCCCATGCACCTTAACCGGACCCTCGGTCCAGTGACAGAAGGCACCGCCCCGCATTTAACTGCCTGTTTGATGACAATGTTTTCCTCGTTTCGGATATTTTGTCTGACCTTAGTATTTGGTTGAAGTGGAAATCTGGAAAGGATATCAATATATTGGTCTAGATGGGTGTCTCTTCCTTTTGGTGGGGTAAATTTCGATTTGTTTCTCATCAGAGATTCATCGGCGAAAAACCCAATCAGTCGTAGTTATCGACAACATTTTGGGATATCCTCCTCTAGTTCTTGATGGTTGACTGTTGGTGTAAGTGTAAATATCAGTCCCTTTGTCAAATGTTTAAGTTCATTATTATCCAAATTCCTTTTCAATAAATTAATGATTTTAGGGTTTATTCGTTTAATTGTTTCGGAACTGTTTCTTCCTGGCTTTTTGCCTTTTCTGGTGTTTGTTGTCCCGACAGTAAAAAGTAGATCCTTCTTTGTTTAGTATTTCTTTTGTTAATTTTCGCTTGTTGAACAGTGCGTCTTTGTCGTTGTGTTTCACCATGTTTCGCTATGTTCTCTGTCCTGTTTTGTGCATTATTTGTCACTTTAGTATGCCATCTACCAACCCGAGCGAATGATCGAGGTTTGTTTGTCTGTGGAAATGATCTGGGTTTATTTGCCTGTGGAAACCATCCCTCGACAAGTATGCTACAGACTACGCCAACAACTCTACATTATCACGAAATAATAGAAATGGAAATATTAGTCCACACAACAAGTACCAAAACCAGAATAAAAATAAATATAAAAATACACATCCCTTCGGTAGAACTGTTGATCGACATGCTAGGGAGGGAACTGGAAAAAGTCTGTCATTCTCAAGACCTAGACAAAAATCACCTGTATGGAAGAGATAGGAGAAAGGGCCACTCTACATCCAGAAATAATCCTAGATCTTATCCACAGGCAAATAAATCCAGATCGTTTCCACAGACAAACAAAGGTCTGACAGTACAAAGGCCTGACAGTACAAAGGCAATACAATAATAGAAAGGAGAAAAATCCCGGAAAGGGGATGAAACTATATAGGGTGATTCGGGGCACCCCGCACACAGCCCTGGATTACCCTGACACTCCGAAAGGCAGGTGCTTCCTCCCAGTTCTTGCCGCCAGTCTACAGCCGCATAGACAATGTGGGTCCATTTAGCCACGCCAGTTTCGCCACTCT
>JAOPJM010535146.1:0-10013 GCA_027124095.1 Muusoctopus leioderma
GTGTGTGTTTACTGTTTTACTGCTTAGTCTGGAGGGAAGGCAGTGTCCATCACTCTTTTTTTCAGGTCCTCTGAGACTGGTGGAAGGAAGAGGGAAAGTTATCCTGAGACAGAAAGTTATCCTAACATCAAAGAGCTGGCCCGAATGCTTGCAATAGAGTTTACTCCACTAAAGTCACCCAAGTGCCAGGTGGTGGTGTTACACCGGTCACAAGTTTGGACAAGTTCATGTACCGTGGTGAGACAGGAATACTGAAGTGTCAAGAAAAGCCCTTTTTCTTCTTTGAAGCGAAAGAGAAAGTTGTTTCAAATGTTTATGTTAGCATTGAGAAGTCTACTATTCAGATTGTAAGTCAGAAGATTCTAACATGCATAACCATAGGTCTGTGTATTGTTAATATTCTAACAACTTCTTTTTGTTTTAGGAAGAAGGTTATCAGTTATGGATAGACGTTGACTGTATTGGTCCATCAAATTTACAAGCCATGGCCAGTGGTATAGAAAATGCTGCTGTTGTTTTAATTTGTATGTCTGAAAAATATAAACAAAGTCCTAGCTGTCGCACAGGTAAGAAGACAACATTATAACATTTAAAATAAACTATGAATACCAAGAAAATTACAGAACACACCATATGGCATATTATTTTACTGGTTTCAGTTATCAGACTCCACCCATGCTGGGGCACTACCTTCAAAAGATATCGACCCCAACACTTATTTCAGTCTAGTACTTACTTTATCGATCTATATTTATTGAATGGCTTTTGACATAAAAGGACGCAACTTCGGATACCAGTTTACACTCATATACACAAACACAGATATGCGCGCATGAATCTGTGGTTAAGAAGTTCACTTTGGAATCACATGGTTTGGGATTTAGTCCTACTATGTGGATCTTTGGGCAAGTGTCATCTACTATAGCCTCAGGACCACCAATGCCTTCTGAGCAAATTTGGTGGACAGAAACTGTGCAGAAGTTCATCATATATATATATATATTCTCTTTTACTCTTTTACTTGTTTCGGTCATTTTGACAGTGGCCATGCTGGGGCACTGCCTTGGAGGTCGATCAAATCGACCCCAGTACTTATTCTATCAGTCTCTATTGCCGATACGGAGACACACACAAACACACAAATGCACACACACACAAACATATATACGACGGGCTTCTGCAGTTTCCGTCTACTAAATTCACTCGCAAGGCATTGGTCGGCCCAAGGTGCCACGCAATGGGACTGAACCCGAAACCACATGGTTGCGAAGCGAACTCCTTAACCACACAGCCATGCCTATGCCTATATATGTATATATGTGTGTGTGTGTACACGTGTGTGTGTATGTATGTGTGTGTTTGTGTGTGTGTGGGGGGGGTGCACGCATGTGTCTGTGTGTTTGTCTGTGTGTCTCTCCATATGTTTTGTTTGTTTATGCCCTGTAACTTAGCGGTTCGACAAAAAGAGACCGATGGAATAAGTATCAGACTAAGTACGGGGGTCGATCTGATCGACTAAAGTCCTTCAACCCAGTGCCCCAGCCTGGCCACAGTCCAATGACTGAAACAAGTAAAAGAGTATAAAAGAGTAAAAGAATATGTATATATATATATATATATATATATGACGGCTTTCCACATACTATCTGTCTACCAAATTCTGCTCACATGGTATTGGTCAACCTGAGGCTACAGTAGAAGACACTTGCCCAAGGTGTTAGTGGGGCCAAACCCTGACTATGTTGTTGTGAAGCAGAGGTGTAGCAAGAGGGCACAGGTGTGACGGGACACAAAATTTCCTCAGGCCTGTTAAGGTGGGGAGCCAAAAGTGTTTCATCCCCACCCTGGCACTGAGGCCCCTTGCTACACCACTTCTGTGAAGGAAGCTTCTTAACCACATGGTTATGCCTGTGCCTATGAGTGAATTAATTAATTCCACATAAGAGTGTATTTCTAGCTTTCCTCTACAATAATGTTGGGGGTTTATAACCCCTCGAGGAAAAACATATGCATATCACAACTGAAGGATCGTGATTTCAACTATGTTTGATCTCATTCAACTTCAGGTTTAGTCTTATGCTTCTTCTAACAAGGCTAGAAATCTACTAATGTATAAAATTAGTTTAATTTGTATGCTCTATGGTGTGTTATGTAATTTTTCTTATGCATATATTTTCAAATCTACACCACCATAGGATTTACTCAGTACATTGACTGATATATATATTGTGAAACCGGTTAAGTAAATGTAAATAAATCTTCTTAAAGACGCCAAGTGCATTTTCAACTTCTTTTTCTTTATACCTCTACTCGTGTGAAAAGAAAAAATCTTATTCTCCTATATATATATAGAGAGGTAAAAAACAGAAAGCAAAAAACAACAACGATAGACAACAGTAAATTTTTTCAAAAGTTATTAGTTATGACGCTTGGGGAAGAGGAAAGAGTGTTCTGCGGTTCGGACTTTGTCCTTCGGAGGAGAGGAGGAAAGAGTGAAAGGAAAAATATAGGGAGAGGAAAAAAATGTGCTTACAAAACAAATGGCTGCCGGCGGTGCAAGGGGAGAAAGTTGCCGATGGAAAAGTGAGCAAGGCGGTGTAGGTTTTAAGGGGAAAATTTTTTTGCCAGAGAGAATTTGACAAGTGGGAATTTGGCAAGTGGACAGCGGGGGGTATCAGGCCGCGGCGTGTGTGTGTATGTATATATATATAGGCAAAGTTGAACAGCACATGGTAAATAACAACAGGTGGTAATCCCAAAAAACGACGACAAACAGAGGGTAACATCCAGGTATTAGTATTACGCTTGAGGAGACAATGATAAGGTTTTTCGACATGTCGGGTATTTGACCCTTTGATAGAAAGAACAAAAAACAGAACAAATAAGCAAGCAACAAGGTGAGACAGAACTGACGTCCACTAAGTGGGAAGGTGAAAGCTGGTCTGAAGAAGACACGAGAAAGTGGAGATAATATATATATATATATCTACATATAGAAAGAGAGGGAGAAAAAAAGAAGAATTTAAGATGGAATACATATAGAAAAATAGAAATGCACTTCGGGGAAAAAAAACTTTCCTAGAATTGTAGAGAAATTCACTTGTTAAAATAGTAAGGATTGCATCATATGAGCGCATGGGATAAGTCAAAATGATACGACATTAAGTAACACCAGTAAAGATATGTTACTAATGTAAACTGGACATGTAATGAATAAATTCCAAAATAACGTTGATACATCCATTTATATATTGCAAACATAATCTAGTTACATTATTAAATCAGGCGGCAGGCCCTTGTAGCCAATAAAGAAACGATTATTAAAGAGGCGTTAGCGTGTCGGACAGAATACCTTACGGTATTCTTTCTGTCTCACTGCGCTCTGAGTTCAAATCCCGTCGAGGTCAACTTTGCCTTTCATCCTTCCGGGGGTCGAAAAAATAAAGTACCAGTCAAGTACTGGGGTTTGTTGGCCTTGTGCCTAAATTAGAAACAATTATTAAATCATTTCTAAGATCCAACACAGAAATCATTCAGCTTATTGGCAAATACTCACTCACGTTACGCTATAATGACGGATTCAGAAACGCATTGGTTATTATCTACGTTTTTTCTACATCTTCTACAACGAATTCTGCCTCTCTAATCTCTATTTTTTGGTCCTCCATAAACAAAACAAAGCCCCCCCCCCACCACATCATTCTTCGTTATGCCATACGTTAATACTTTTCCCTTCAACCATTGCCAAATATTTCCTCCACTTTCACATTTAAACAATTTATTCAGTTTTAGCTCAACACAGATGGTTTGTGCGCTGCTCGCTTCTTTAGTTCTTTTGCTATATGAAGCCTGCACTACATATCTCAATCATGGACATTCCCCAGAGAAAGTTAAAACTAAGAAACAGCCACGAAAATACATTTGTTGTGACAAATTATTCCAAAATAGGCAACCAATCTCAGTTAAATCTTTAATTAACTTAGAATCATGGAGCTCCTCTATCTTTGTTAAGAAATTATATATGTATCAAAAGTACTTTGATGTATTCATGTAATAGTTTTTCACTGGAGTTGATAAAATGAAATGTCTCACATATCGATTATATACTCCTTCATCCGTCATTGAAATACAATGCCATTAATATCAATGTAGTTAGAATTGAATTAAATATTTTATTGCTATATTTTAAATTTCCTCTTATTTACAGGATTCAGCGATCAAAGAGATTATTTAAAACAGTATAATCGGAACCATTTTATTTTGTATTGCTCTGAGATACTGTCATAGGTTCTTTGCACTAAACTTACTCATTTACTTACTTTGCTTTGATCATATTATTACAGAGAAAAATCGAAGTATTTAGAGATTTTTATCGTTGTTGCCTGATCATTTGTTTTATTATCAGCGAAATATAATTGTTTAGTTAATTTCCTACTTTCTTTAATTTCTGTATTAAACTACATACAAGTATCTCAGCACACAACTACATACAAGTATCTTTGAATTATTTCAAATGATTCAATCTACTTTACAATTATCCTCGGGATTTATTGTGTCCATTTATAAACATATTATAAACTCTCTCCTACCGTTGTTCTAATCCTTGTCTTTAAGGTATTAAATTCACCGAATAGAGAAATTAATGTTATTACTATGGATATTAGAAATAATTAAGCTAGGCTCTTGTGTATTCTCCTTACAATTGGTATTTTCTTCAAAGACTACAACAGTACAATTTTAAATTACGAACGAAAATTCCATTGAACGAATATAATGAAACGTTACAATTTCTCAATTAATACGGTGAGATGTTTCTTTTAAGTTGCTAATAATGTGGCTTGGAAAGTTATGCTTGTGTGTTATGCTTTTTCCTACTGATACACATCGACATTTATAATATTGACTATTATGTTGGCGCATGGACACACATCTTTAGGGGTTGAGTATTGTCCATCAAATCTACCCAGTACATGTTGTTGAACCCAGACGGATGAAACCAATAGTCGACTTCAGAAGTAAAATGGATATAACAGTGTACTGCAAAGTATTTACTCAGGTTCTCTACCCGTTCTGCTACTCGACTGCAGAATATAATGATCTGTTTTATAACATTGCACAAGGTGACATATTATGTTGAGGGGTATAATCATTTTAATCAACTCCAATACTTGACTGTTAATTATTTTACCAAAGCCGGAAAAGTAAAGCTGATCTCGGCATAATTTGAACTAAAAACATAAATGTCCGGAAGTAAATACTACCTGACACCAGTGACAGCAGCACTTATACTAATATGTAATATCATTTAAACTCGTTAACTAAAACAACAATTAATACTAGAGACAACCAGGGAGACTCGAGGCGGTCCCTCAATCTACTAGAAATAGCAACGCAATTTTCCTCAAATCCCGCACAATCATCTAATAACAAGAACATCGCATTAGATAATATACCCTCATATAGACTCTATATGATAATAGATAGAATGATTAAAATAATTAATGTAAAACTGAAGACTTGTCATTCTCTCTCCAGAGTCACAACATACTTCAGCACCCACCCAACAATTACTGACCCTCAACAAAGATCGGGTGTGATACACAATGGAGTGATGCTCTTACATCTGGGACGATGCTGCTGTTGCACACACACACTCTTAGGTCACATTCAGAGAAAGGCCACAAGACTGATTTTGCATGAAGTTAATCACAGACACGCTCCAGCCTCTTCTCCACAGACGTGCTGTCTCCTCACTGCTTTTCTACTACTAATACAATGCCATCTGCACCTCTAAGCTGACTGGTCTAATGCCACGTCTACTCCCCCACTCCCGGTTCACTCATCATTTCTCCACATATCCCCCATGACCTGCAGTAAGCACTACGCCGAGTCATTTCCCCTCAGAACGCCGGCCCTCTGTAATTCCCTCCCTGCACATGGCTTTCCTGCTGTCTTCAAAGGTTTAAGCGGAAAGTTAACGACATCAATCTCACAGGTCTCGGTGGGTCTGCGAAGGTCATGGCCACTGTCCCTTTCTGAAGACATAGCTAAGAAAAAGCACAGATCAAATATACTTTCTACTCTGCATATATGTATTGAATGCTTTATCAGTTAATTTGTGAATGTCTTTATATATTATTATACATGACACACACATTTATATATATATGTATAGTTGTTATTTCTATAAATAATATTAGTAATGGAAAGAAAAGAGACATTTCCAAAAGCTGAATTTAGTAAAAAAAAACAGAAAATAAACTAAATGTGATAATGATTATATATATAAACGTTTTGTAGAAAGGAAATGAGCTATAAAAAGTTAACAGATTCCATATATTTCTCTTAATCAGTGATAATAGTTTTAAATATATTTTCATATCTGTTTGTATAATCTCGTTGATATATTTGTTACTGTTTATAGATTTGTTATTAGTTATTAGAATAACATTTTCGAGAAGTTATTAGAAAAACATTTGGAATAAAAAATGGAAATGCTGATGCACAAGTTTTAATATACATATTTTTTAAGTTATTTTTAAAATCACTTACAGTGAATTCATAAAAAATATTACAAGGAAAACGAAATCATATTTGTGAATAAAAGATGGAAAATGAAATTCTACGAATACTCTATTAAAATAATAATGTGTAATGATTCTATGCAATTGTGATCCAAAATACTCATGCTGGTATGCGAACGTCAGGCGTGTTGAATCCACCGAGACGACAAGAACAAGATTACTTAAAAATAAGAAGAAATACGTTCAGCATCATTACAATAGTGGTTCTTAATTGTTTGATTCTTCAAATCCTACTATATACGCCTTTCTCCCTTCTGAACCTGCATTAATTTCTACCTGCTACGTTGTCGTATTTCACATATAAAAGGAAACATAAACATATATCTTCCTAGCTTTATGCCACATTTTTGTTCTATCACTTTTGTACCATATCTGTATCCATATGAATAATATTTCGACGTATATATGAATTAATAAAAAAAAAAGTTATTCAAAATCATGAACAAACCCTTTTCTTGTCTTGAAAAATGAATGACATATAAAGCAGAGGAAAACCAAATAACGGATATCACGGGAAAGCTGTCAAATTATTTTGGGGAATTATATTGAGTTTATGTATCAATATATGTTAAACAAATAGTTTATATAGTAATTTTGCATGTACATTCAAGCATAAATCTAGATTTAATGGCTGATATATATATATATATATATATATATATATATATATACACACCACAACATTGAGAACGCTACAATATTATACCGGGTGAATAAATTACTTAGTAAATCTGGTCGATTGAGATTTCCTTCGCACACATAATTCCTATTCATCCTCATTGAACTTTACCATACACAAATGTTAGCTCTATGATCCATCATAGAAATTTAAGTAGCGTTTCGAAGAATTTAACTGTCAAAAAGATTACATAACGTTGATGTAGTTTCTAGAAATAAAATTTATGTGACTGCCATTGTTTGTTTTCTTTATAAAAATGTTCCGCATTTTTTATTGCGAATGGTCACATTGAGGCACATCAGTAAATAGAAGGCTGAGGTTTGGTTATTGTAATTGTTTCTAAACACGAGGGTATTGCAAACCCTTCACAGAACTTAACTGCATTTAATGTTAAATCTACTGAAAAGATTTATAGATATCCAATACCATAATACAACTATGATTAGGAATGTCACATTGATGATAAATAATCAAAGATTTCCTAAGTTTGTACAGTTTGGCAAACAGAAATTACACTTTCGTATCATGTAATAAACATTATTAACAAGAACGTCGTTCTGTATATTCATATTTAATGTTTCATATATTGAATAGTTTAATATTATTAAGAACCTTTCTGCATATAATTATATCAGGATGATGTCAGAAGCCGGATGTTGGTTTAGTAGTATTGCAATAGAAATATTGTGTTCATCGAGTTGCACCGTAACAAAGCTGCATTCAGAACGGGGAAAAGGATACTTTGTATTACGAAGAAATTTCCACAACTATTGTGTGTCTCAAGAATCCAACGAAGGAGCCTACGTTGTCGCTTGACTTGCTCGAAATGGAAACTAAATCTCCCTCAAATCAGACACTACTGTCTTAAAAAAGGAACGATTTTAATGAAGTAGCCCTAGATACAATATATAATAAAACAAAGACAGGATTATTAGGGCTGGAACGCCTTTGGTCATAGTTCTGATTGGTCACCGTTGACATGGTTCTCAACACAACAGCACTATCAATAAAATAAACTAATTTATTTTTTAGTTTCAGTATACACTACATATAAATGTTGATTTTCAAAGCCATTACATTTATCTTAGATTGAATATCTGACGAAAAAACAAAACAAAACCCCCGCCTGCCCGCAAAATACATATGCAACTGATAAGACAGCATTTCTCTATATGACTTGGAGAGAAGATCTCATCTGAAATTCACTCATCAGTAACAAATATATTGCAATAAGATATATTCCCTCATCAGTATTTAGAAAAAAGTGCCAATCAACTGATTGACCAAATATTCACTCAGCACCACGTTACAAACATTAAATAACAGAGGCAGTCTATCATCTCTATACCTCTTCTACTGTTATTATATTGACCTCTGGTCCTCTGATTTTAACAGTACATGACCCTCACAACAAGGTCAACAGACACAACCATCTCTTCTCCTCAAGCAATCTCTCGTATCTCTGCTTACGTTTTTCAACATACATCAACTTAAAGAGGTTCAAATCTAATAACAACTACATCTATCTAACCAATGTGGACCAGCAATTGTTATTGGCACTACTTCGCCTTCTAGGCCATAATGATGTTATTCTGTTGGATTTCAGTCTGATCTAACCGAAAAAAAGGCTTTTGTGAAAACACACTATATTTCCAGTTTCCAAGTCTGGTCCAGAATATTCTAGAATCATATCTAGAGAGTTCACTCTTTTAATTCGTTGTTTCACTGTGATATTAAGCCATAATGTTTTGAAGAAATGGTGGAGGAATTGTTTGAATCTATTCAACACATTGGGTGTTCACGTTTCTTAATATCAGTAATCCTTTCTCTCGATACAGATCTATTTCTATCAGGGAAAGCTCTTCATCATTTCGTGTAAAATGTAAAAAGCAGCTACGGTGCTAACTTCAGCTAAATCCTTCGATGCTAGGCTAACATCAAGCGGTTCAGAACTGCGCTTCTTCATCCATGTGGATAACATGACCAAACATGTCGTACTCCACTACACAATTTTGGACAGATAATAACCTCTTTAAACGTAGCCAAATTAAGAAATATTCACTAAAATAATACAATTCACCCTTCTAATTGCAAATGCATTAATAGCAACAATGCTTATCTAAAGAACTGGTCTACATGTCTGCTGTGAAGACAAATTGTGTTCTTTATTCGTAAGGGTCACTACAAACTGTGAGACCTTTTAAAAACACGTATTGTCAATGCAACTTCTCGTTGGGACAGTAATAGAAAGTCAGCTAACTCTCTATTGGCATGAGTTTGACACACAATTTAACATCGCGTGGAAGCAAGCCATACTACCGTAATAAATATTACTGTGACGATCATGAACATTAGACAAATATGAAATAATATTTGCTAATAACCCTTAATTAAACAGACAGGCAGAACTAATCTATATTTGCAGGTACGGTACGTAAAGTCCTTTGCGATAATTTAAAGATATGAATTTCTAGAACGGGTAGAACCGCTTGTTCGTTTAACTAAACATTCGTTTTATAGCTACACGTACCCATGTGGATTATTTTCTGGCATAAATACTAACACAAATACACACTCACACACACACTGTCTCTCTCTCTCTCTCTCTCACACACACACATGCAAACAAACACACACACACTCTCACACACACACTCATACACACGCACAAACACACATATATATATATATGTGTGTGTATCCCGCCTATATACGATAATTATTAAAAAAAATATATATTAACTTAGTTA
>JAOPJM010535163.1:0-10012 GCA_027124095.1 Muusoctopus leioderma
TATAATGTATGTATTTTTGTGTGAATAGATATATAGATGCATAGAAACAGAATGAGATAGAGACCCAAGTAAACGAGTAAAAAGTGAGAGAAAGTGGTAGAATGGTATGTAGTACTAAGCCGGATTTAATGGTTTGAAGTATATTATTTGGTGTCGTACGGTTCAGAGTTCATATATCATTGTAATCGATCGTGATACAGAGGGTGGATGAATACATAATTGATAAGGGCTTTAGTAACTCCTGCAGTTCTCTATTATTGATTACAGATAGCAAAGAGTCAATAGAGATGAATATCTATTACTGTGGACAAGTCTAATTCTACTAAAATAAAAACAAAATAAACACGAGCCAACGAGGCTGCAGCTACCTGGAAGCTCGGCCTGCTAGAAATAATAGCTAAATCTCCCTCAAGTTACACCCTATCGTTAAAAAGACCTACATTGAATAACGTAAGTCTAGATATATTATATCTAAATAAAGGATACGTATAGCCTTGGCTAGAATGCCTTTGATCATTGGCTTGTTTGATCAGGGCTGACCTGGGGATAAGCGACAACAACAACAACAATAACAGCAACAGCAGCAGCAAAACACGTCTACTGTTTGTAAGCTAATCATCCACTGACCAGTGACCACTGACATCACGGTGTCACACGTATATCAATGAAATTCACCTTCTTACTATCAAGTGTGTCAGCTTCAATCCGTATTCAGCTGTCAAAATACATTGTTTCGTATGGAAAGGATGACAGTTATCCCCAGACAGCGTTCATAAGAAGGTTTGGTATCAGTATTACAAGCTAGAAAAAAACTATCGCCAATACAGAGCTAATGACGCAGCTTTTACGTGGTCACTTGCCCTGCTAGAAATAGCAACCAAATCACAATGGCTAATGTAGTCGGGGATACACAATACCTGAATCATAAACGAGATTGTCATGGTTGTAATGATGTTAATCATATGTTTGCTCTATCAGAGCTACTCCAGGGATTAGCAACAACAAGAACAATAACAACATCAACAACAACAACAATTCTGGAATTCTCCGTCGTTTACTTCAAAGTGTTCCAATTTTTTATGATGCATATTTTATTGCTGTTGTTGTTTAGTCTCAGCTCAGTTCTGGTCGAGTGGAACTATGATACCTGGTATTTCAGCTGACCTCATCCTGTCGTGTTTTTTTTTTGGGGGGGGGGGAGTAGTGTGGCTATGACTATATTATTATATGCCAGAGGCTTGGTGTGGCTTTCGTCCGGGCCGTAGCACTGTCGACATGGGGTTTGCAGTCAGTCAGGTGTAGGAAAAATGCATAGAACAGAACCTTGACCTGTATGCAGTTTTCATTGACCTGACAAAAGCATTTGATACTGTCAGCAGAGAGGCACTCTGGACACTACTTGAGAAATTCGTCTGTGAAATAAAATTTGTGAATCTGATTCATTTCGATTGGGGGGAACAGAACACTCCAATTCCATTGAGGGAAATGAACTCAAGCCTGTAGGAGAGTTAAAATACCTCGAAAGTATTATTTCCAGTGACGAGTCACTCGATAAGGAGATCAACGCCAGGATTTGCAAGCCAAGCACTAGGCAGACTGCGATACCGAGTACTGAACCAGCACAACATGCAGTTGTCAACCAGCCTGAAAGTGTACAAGTCGGTTGTTATCCCCAGCCTTCGATATGTCTGTGAGCCCTAGAGTTTGTATAGGAGACACATGCAGCTGTTGGAGCGCTTTCTCATGTGCAGCCTGCGTGCAGTCCCCGACATGCGGTGGCAGGAAAAAATCACAAATCTAAAGGTTTTGGACAGAGCAGATACCAGAAGTATCGAAGCCATCATCTTAAAAGACCAGTTCCGATGATCAGGGTAGATCATCCTAATGGATGACTCCAGGTTTCCCAAGCAGCTCTACAGAGAAATCTTCCTTGGCAAGATGAACCGTGGAAGGCCCCAAAACATTTCAAAGACTGCGTGAAGGCCAACATTACAAATGCTGGTATCTCCCCAAGGCAATTGGAGAAATGTGCATGGAATCGGACTGGCTGGCATGCATTGACAAAGCATGCACACGGCATCTTCGAGAGGAACCACGGCAGTAGCATTGCTGAGGCATGCGAGAAGAGCAGCAGCAGCAGCAGCAGCAGCAGCAGCACCCAAGGAGCCCGGCAGTTTCCCTGCCCTCACTGCGGACACCCATGCAGATCCAAACTAGGACTCCATAACCACCTGCGAGTCCACACCAAATGAGGCAGAGAGACACATAGTTATCACCGTCGGACACAATGGACCACCAATCATTATTATAATGTGTTATTGAGGGTGGTGGATTGGCTGAATCATTAGCGTTCCGGCTCCCTACGCTCTGAGTTCAAACTCCGCCGAGGCCAACTTTGCCTTTCATCCATCTGGGGTCGATAAACACATTACCAGTCAAGTACTGGAGTCGATTTAATCGACTTACCCCTCCCCCTAAATGTCTGGCCTTGTGCCAATATTAGAAAAATTATTATAATGTGTTCTTCCGCTTTTTAAGACTGTCGTGTGTGACAGGGGGGAGATTTGGCTGCTATTTTGAGCGACTATGTACGGGATACCGTATTTGCTCGTTTTCTTGTGTGTATGTAGTGCGATGTTGGAAAAAAATGAGCGGCAAATGCGATAGCTTTATCTGTATGAATGCTACTTACAGAGCCAGCTTAGTTGGTGTGGCGGGTAACGTTTTACAGATGTTATATGCATTATTATTTCACATGTTCAGTTGAAGTACAGCTGGAGATAAACCACTGGAGCTTTGGATATTGTGAAACTTCGTTATGTGAGGGATGATGAGGGACATATCTAAGAGATTATCTGTCCCAGATGCTTCAGAAGTAGTGTTCATTTGCTGCCAAAGGTAATCAACGCAGAATTGTCAGAGATTCGTCTAGTTCGTTGATCTAAAGAAGCATATATGCCATGCATTACAGAAGATGTGATGGCAGTTGCCTTGATAAAGCAGTGATAAAACGATCCAATGGAGCTGATACGGTGATGGCTGGATAAAGACTGAATTTAGAGAGGGCAAAGATATCAAGGCTGTTTGGCGAATGGGTGTGTCGGTAAGGAATATGAATAGGTGACGATATTATATGATACAGACAATTCAAGGTGGAAAACGATGTTACATTTGAGAGGAGTGCGACAAACAATAGATGTTGCACGCATTAAAGTCATCAATGATGACGACTACAGAAAAAGGGATGTCGAGATAGGTGTCCTTAATGCAGAACGAATCGTAATGGAACAATCGAACAACTGATGATTGCTGGAGAGGTTCAGAGGGCAGTAAAGATAGCAGCTGGACTGAGAGGATTGGGTAAGTATAATTCGAATTCCGAAAATATACAGGGAAACTGCTAGTTCACTCAATCAATTCAAATATATAGCTAGTAGATCTTTCACTGAGTCAGTAAGTGATGAAAGGCAAAGTCGACATCTGCAGTAATTGAATTCAGAACGTAGAGAGACGCAATTAAATACCAGAAGGCATCAAGTCTGCTTTTTTCAGAATGTCTGCCACACGATTACATTTAGTATTAAACAACAATATGATCACATTTCGTATTAAGCAATAAATATATACTTATGTTTAGATAATCGAAAATTATTGTGGATATTTTACTCGTAAAGAAGAAAACATTATAATATATCCGATAAGGTAATTCTCAGAACGAAAATATTTTTTTTAATATTGGTGCGTTAACTGTTTTGTTTTCATGCTATACCGCACTAAAGAATATATCTATAGATTTTTAGCCAACACTCTATGTATAGACAGATGTAAACACATCGACTTTATATACAGCACCTTCGTGGACAGAAAAGCGGGATCAGCCGGACTAGTTTCCATCCTGTGTTGGGATTTCATCAGCGACTGTGTACCTTCTTTAACTGTCCACGGAGACTGCTTATAACAGGATTAAACTAGTCCGCCAGATCCCTCTTTTTCTATCCACGAAGATATTGTATATAAAGACAAGATGTTTACATCTGTCCTTTACATAGTGTTAACTAAAATCTATAGATATACTCTACAGTACATGACAGTGAAACAAAACACTGTTAACGCACGAGTAATTTATTAATCGAACTAGCTGCCAATAATGCGTTTTATGTAAATCGGTCTACCCAATTTACTCAAGCCCTTAGTAATTGTGGGATTATAAGCAGTTCTCCATGGACACATAAAGAGGGTACTCAATCACTGATGAAATCCCAACACAGGTTTGAAACTGATCCGGCTAACCCCTCTTTTTCTGTCCATGAAGATAGTGTATATAAGAAAAGGTGTTTACATCTGTCTATCGTATACAGCGATGGCTAAAATCTGTAGATATACTCTGTAGTACAGAATAGCATTGAAAAATTGCTGTTACACAATTTAATACAATACAAGCCAGCAGTGAAGATGTGAAGGAATGATACACTTCATAGAACAGATATTAAATTATGAGATTGATTTTTTCCAAGACAGTTTATTAAGAAGCAATATTAATCTGGAATAATGTTGCATCACTTACTATAATTAAAAGGTTGCTGCTGAGAAACTTAATCCATAAAATATAAGGACTTCTGAATAAAAGAGAAATGCTAATGAAAGGACTAGAGAGGAATTTTTTCTTTGAGGAGGAATTTTTTTAAAGAAATTACCAAAGTCAGCATGTTAAAATTCACGTAATTATTTTTGAGTAATCTGACTCATGAATAGCATTCATAATGAGCTCCAAGCAAATTCTACTATTTCTAATATTTGAAATGAGCATGGAAACAGGCATATGCTGTGTGCTAAAAAAGTTCCTGGTTCGATCCTACAGTGCGGCACTTTGTGTTTGTATCGTTTACCATAGTCTCGGGTCGAACAACGTCTTGTCAGTAAAATTTGGTAGATGGAAACTGTACCAAACGTTGTCGTATATATGTGTATGTATATCAGCGTATGATAGCAGAATCGGTGCGTTGGTTAAAAATAAACTGTGATATTAAGTTTCGTATCGGTTACCACCCCCTGCGTCCGGTCGACTTCGATTTTCGTCTCATACAAGATCGATAAAATAGAATAAGTAACAAAGTACTGGAAGTCATTATAATCAACTGAAATCTCTTGAAGCCATACAGCTCCAGCATTGCTGCCGCCCAATAACTGAAACCAGTATAAAGAATTTTTTAAAAATGAATAAAAAAGAATTAATATTGAATAATGCCCGTGCAATTTTCTCTAGCCAGTATTTGGACACCAGCAACTTTATGCTTCAATTAAAATAGTTTGGTATCACTACAAAAATCGTAACCAAGAAAGCATTGAAAACTATTTAGGGACATCCTATTTTGGTTTTACCAAACTATATTAAAGCATTTTAAATGTAGTAAAGAAATTTTAAATACATGAACTAGTGCTGTACATTATTATAGAAGACATCTAACGATTTTTGTTTATGTTATAGTCAATTCTGGAATTCTTTATTTTCTAATTATATTTGATTGGTTATCTGCTAGAGTATATTTGAACAGTATCAAATGCATTTATTAATTTAGCTTGTAATTATGAAAATAATGTACAGTACTTTGTTAGATCGAAATGTAAAGGCATCTACCCATTCAAACAGTCAGGTTATGGGTCTTCACTTGGGTAAACTTCAGATAAAAATATTTAAAAAGATAAAAGATGAAAAAGAGAATTCAAGATACATTTATCACCAGAAGTAGACACGTTGATTTTTTTCGAATACAGAGCTGATTCTTTTAAACTTTTGTTGGTAAATTTGTTATTGCAGCTATAGTTAACCCAACTACATTTCTTTACTTCGAACTGAAGAAGTAGTCTATTCGCGGTAACTCAACCTGCGAAAAATAACTGCCATGTCCCCTTAAAATCATACTCTAGTGTCTTGAAAATAAATAGAACACAATGAATAATGGTATCCTAGATAACCCTAAAAGTCACGACTGAAATAGCTCTGAGCTGATCACAGGTCTGTCCGATTATTATTGATCTGAGACTAAATAACAACAACAACAACTATATTGGTTACCTTTAATACGGTGAAAGAGATCTCCCTTTCTGTAATTTAAAAATAATTAATGATAATAAAAAAAATTATTCAAATCAATCTTGTTTTTCACGTTCTTTTACGTATTTTTATTTTTGTTTTTTGTTTTTATATTATTTTCCATCGAAAAAAAAAAAAATATATAAAAAGATTTCTTCAAAGATTCTATACAAGAAGAATAAGAAATTCGTAAACGATAACAAATAGGATTATTGAGAAATCTATAAGCAATTCTGCGCTTCCAATATTTGACACTTTGTCCGGAAAATTATTTCTCAATGATAAGATAAAAACAGAAGGAATAAATAGCATAACGCTATCAATTGAATTTACAGAACAGCTACAGAGACAACCCATAAACATAGCATAAAAATAGCATATAATTCCACCATCTTTCTTGCGGCATTCAAAGAATTAATCTTATTTTTCTTATCACCACATAAATATAAGAAAAAAATATTTAGGCGATCTATAAAAATACTGAGAGAAAATGCACGAAAATAAACACAAGAACACTTCAAAGTATATAACACCTAGTGTAACCAGTTTCAAACATGTTATTGTTGGTTTTGTTGCTTGTCAGGAGGTAGGTACTAAAACAGCAATAGCTACAGCAATGCAATATATAAAAAGCAATAAAAGCAACAAGAAAAAAAAAACGATGTAACTGACATGTGAGAAAGGGTAGGGGTTGCAAGTATTGGGTTGAAAAAGCGAAAATAGGTCAAAGCCAACTGTGAACATAGGTGGAGTCACAGAGAAGATGAATGGGCAAAACTACAACAGCTACTACTACGACTTCTACTCAGACTACTAACAATAACGACGAAGACGACAATTATAGATTCTTCAGGGTCCCATTCTTAATCAAAAGCTATATGTAAACTATGTAAACAATAATTATTGACTGGTACTTTATTTTATCGACCCGGAGGGTTGAAAGGCAAAGTTGACCTCGGTGGGATTTGAACTCAGAATGTAAACAGCCGGAAGTTATGTAAATAATAATTGTTTCTAACATAGGCAAAAATGCCAGAAATTTGGGGGAAGGGGTAAGTCGATTAAATCTGCCCCAGTACTTGACTGCTACTTTATTGATCGATCCCGGAAGGATGAAAGGGAAATCGAACTCTGCGGGATTTGAACTCAGAACGTAAAGGGCCTGAACTAATGTAAATATTAATAAGAATTTTTTTCTATTGCCAAAACAATTACCGAATAGTGGATGTTACAAAAAAAAGGGTGGGGGGTGAAAATCAACAGTATAAAGAAAAATGATTATCAAACGTCCCAATAGGAGGACAGCCACGTAGAGCCAATCTAGGATCACCACAGAACCCGGATTACCCTTAATAACAAGGGCAAGTGCCCTCTCCACACTGTCGTTTCCGGTCTGCAGATGCATGCTGGAGGTAGGTCCATTCAACAGAGCTATATTCACTATTTTCACACACCTTCCAGCAAATTTACTGGAAAGCGGCAATTTAATATCACCCTCACCTTCTTGTCCAAGTAGTACTTAAAGAATTTGATGCGGGCTTGGCTGAGGAGGAAAGTGTTTATCCTCAGTCCTTTCAATCTTGTCCACCAGACAACCTCTCACTCGCCATAACCACCAGACAGGGGGCAACTGACGGTCCTTCCTGGCGGTGGGGGGATCTTCACGATGGACCTGGTAGACAGCCGGAATAGACTGCTTAGTTGATCTTTGTCGATATCCAAACACTCCTAGGAAACGCCTTCGCTCTTACCACTACTAACCCTCTATAGAATGCAAGCGTTGATGTACCATCGGCCGTATTGCCACACTAGTGCAGAGCTGTGAACTCCTGACGAAATTCCAGATGCCAGATGCCCAATCTTCTTCTAAACATGACTTAGGGTTACAGCTCTGTCGAAGAGACGAGCCGTGAAAACATGCCTGACAAACGTCGACCACATCTGCTCAGCGTCCAGGAATTTCTGTAGATGACACAACTGCAGCGCATATAAGTACATACTGAGCCCTCCGTGCATATGTTTTGGGCAACGCGTCCCTTTCACAAAAAAGGGAAAGTGCAAACATTCCATTGTGATCGGATGCAAACTGAGATAAGGTACGACAGTCGAGTGGTAATAAATCACATAGGCGATGTAGACATTTGCCACCTCAGCCCGACCTTTCAGGGTTAGCTTTCTCTCAACTCATTTCTTGTTGGGACTGACCACTCTGCTTCTAACCTTGTCCTAGTTCCTATCCACCTGGATGTCTGGCTCAAACCAGACTCAAGTGCCTTAACAGGACAGTCGCTCCAGCAATCCATGACGCCGGCCGTCGTGGGATTAATTCTCTAGGTGCCGAGTTGCAAGCCCGCTGACTTGTCCTAGGGGATGCGTGCTTCTGAAACCACCTTATATTTCTTAGTATGGTACCGACCACCTCGATTTCCGTGGTATCCGACACCATCAAGGGGACATCCTCTGCATATCTCGATACGGCTTTTCCGCATCCCAGTTCGAACGAGATGCCCCTCAACACATCTAGCTTCCGTAGAGTTGCTCAAGAGCTAATACGAAGAGAAGTGATGAGAGATGTCACTCTTGACGGACCGAGCGTGTGATTGGAAATGGTACCGAAATGTGTCCATTTATCTGAACATTGAAAAGATCCCACTGCACTTTGAGACGCTCCAGCCTCTGAAGATGGAAGCTAAAACCGGCTGCACTGAAGAGAGCCGGCTAGTAGCGATGGTCAAGCTTATAGATAGCTTTAGATTGATCTAAACTGATCACAGTCCAAACAAAGCCATGTTTATTATCCACCCTCTATACAATGTATGGTATGAAATGGCATTTGTCATGGATATCTGACGGGAATCACACATGTCTGCGCGCTCCCGACCACTTTACCGACGACAAGTGCCAAACTCTTCGCGATATCTTGGCCAAAATCTCAATCCATGCATTCAGCGGAGTTATGGGCAGAAAACAATCGATTAAGTCCCTCTTTTCCACGTCCTTCCTCAACAGCACCACCACTCTCAGACTAAAACAGTTGAGAATGTTTCCAGTCTGCTGCCACTTGTGATAGACGTCTACCAAGACTGAAGCGAACAAGTCTGGCATGTATACAAAAGCTCGTAGGGCAAACGAACCACACCAGGTGACTTTACCCTTAGCCAACCACTCACTGTCACACCATATCTCAGCTACCGTTATCGGCTTTCACAACGCCTCACCTCTTCTGCCATGAGCCTCGGCAAGCAGTCGAGGTAGGCATTATAGTCCACTGTCTCCGGTCTACTACTACATCCACACAATCGGGTAAAATGCCGTTGGAAAGTCGCACACATCTCACTGGATTTGAATAGCAGACGCTCATCGTGGTCCATGAAAGATCTATTATGGCTTTGTTGTGAGAGCGTGCTTCTGTCACCTGGACCCATTAAATGACTTTTTCTCATTCGTGTCTTAGAGCACGCACCATAGATCTGGCGATGCAACCATCGTGTTTCGCATCGAAAATATGATTGGGCTCCAGTTTTACAGATAGCACATCACTCGCGATGTCTTTTCTAATAGCACTTCCAATCTCCTGACTATCTCCCCTTTCATCTATCGTTCTGTATCGCTACTTCTTTGTCAAACCCTATCCATTCTAATCTAAAAGCTCTCCTCACGAGTTTTCCGTGAGGTCCGTGATGTTCGTTTCAATGACGTCGATGTCACGTGGTTTAATGATAAACACCGTATCTGTCTTCTCCATTTCTGGTTTGCTACAACAGTGCACCCAACTTTGCGGTTATGATCTCTACCTATCACTTTCTCATTTGCAGAGATCTTTGTTTTTCTTTCGTTTTTTTTTTCAGAGAAGAAGAAGAAGAAGAAGAAGAAGAAGAAGAAGAAGAAGAAGAAGAAGAAGAAGAAGAAGAAGAAGAAGAA